>CABHPP010144145.1:0-26026 GCA_902168425.1 Peromyscus attwateri
CCTGACAAAAAGCACATTTAGAATGAACTGCCTCAATCATATTTCTCTGTCAATTTTTGTTTCATGTTCTTGACACTGCATATTTGACCTTGACTCAATTTTAAACATGATTAACTCAAGAATTCCAATCATGGGATGGATAAAAATTCAATGTGTCTTCTCTGAAGTTGAGTATAATGACATGCAGGTAGGAAGGGCTGAATTAGGAAAGAGGTGACCTTGGCTTCACCTCTGTAATATCCTTGGCATGTCTCTCTATATTTTCGGTTACTGAATATTTTTTGCAAAGAGGGAAAAAATTATACCCATGGTTTGTGAACATTAGGGAGTGTCATATAATACACAAAATACTGTTATCTCTTCTGAGAACTTACAACTTTGTCAAGTATTATTTTGCAAACACTTTATAAAACTGCCTCTTATTTTGGCTCCCTAAAAGAGAAGATACATACTTTGCTGTGTCATACCTCCATGGCTTAGACCAGAGCTTGATACTTGGTGGTAGTTAAGTCATTGTTTTTTGAATATTTGTAGGGGTACTACATAATAGCCATAGTTACCTGTTTGATTGACCAGTGAGTGGGGAGAGTATCTTAAAGATTTTGGAGTACAGAGCTAGGAACAAAACTATGACTTCCATAGTTTCCCCTGGCATGATGCAAGAAATATTTGTAACATTTAAAGATATTAAGTGATCATTATTTATACTGGGCTCTGGGAATTGTTGTCTTTATACACGTGACAAGCCTTGAGCTGGAACTGTCAGGAAATGATGGAATCGGGGCTTACTTACATTTAGAATATCATACATCCATGTCGCCACACTATTGAAATATCAGATTTTCTTTATAATAGAATCTTATCAAACTGCATAATTTAGTCCTTTATCCCAAGAGACTAAATATTTGAAGTTTTAAAACAGATACTTTCCCATCTCAAAGAAGTAATTGAAATGGTCCATGGTAGTCTTAAGGATCTAGCAATGTCCCAAGCAGTGCCATGAAAATGTTTATTTTTCTACTAGTTTTTAGTAGGTATAACTGAAATCTAGTAAACTGTGTGTATACCATGTGTATCCATGCATAAATATGAACATATGTATATATTCATGGAATCCTTGCCATAGTCAAGGCAACCAATATATCTATTACTTCTTAAAGTTTTCTTTAGTTGGCTCTTGTTTTGTTTTACTCAAATTTCATCACAGGTTCCTCCTCTTCACATTGCAACCACTCAGTCTTGTTGACTTTAGGCACTGTTATTAGACAGATCTCTAGAACTAATTCATATACTATAACTAGACCAATTAAAAATATCTCTCACCTCTTCCTCCCCAATACCTGATAGATATCCAAAATGATAGTGTCTTATAGAAGAATTATTATGTTCCCTCAAGGGTCCATGAAAAAGGAACTTGGAGCCAATTACTAGATGAGTCACATGGATGGCCCTTGCCAAGGGCATAGAAGTGGGAACTTCTTTTGTAGAATAGACCTCGGTGTGACCCTTTAATTTTCAATTCTTAGCACTTTTATTCTACCATCCCTCCCAATAGAAACTATGTCACTCTCAGCCCCAAAGCTCTGTATGTGAATCCTTAAAACCAGGATTCAGTACAAAATTAAACAAATAGAAACAACCTTTCATTGTTTGAGAGTCCATTATTTATATAATGAATGTTAGTAGTCTTCAACCACACCATTCCGGTCTCTCATTCCCTCTTTTCTCCAGCTGAAACTCTTCTCAACAAGTTTCCCTCCTATTTTTGTGTCTTCCTTTGTGTGTGACTCATAGAGTTTAACTAGGATTTCTCACCTGAACATGGATGGAAAGCTTTTTCCAGAGCAAAGAAAATGTATTTGTGGTTACACTATGGAATAAAATGACATCACTCGCCTTACAGCAGTTACTTTCCAAAAGTCCCTAGAGGAGGGGTGGGGCCTCATGACTCCTTCCCCATCATGATGAGAAGTTGAGGCCCCAGTCTTGTGCAGATAACTAAAGCTTCAGTGACCTCATGAGTGTAGTGGCCATGGGCTTCCTGTGACTGCACACTTCCCCATCCTCTGGCTCTTACATTCCTTCTGCCCCCCTGGAGCAATGTAATCCCTGTGTGGGGCTGAAAGCACTCTTCCGTCACTTACCCTTGAAACACTGGCTAATTAGGAGCGTCTGAAGACATACAACTTTTAAAAGGTTATTTCAGGATAAATATTTACTGAAATTTCAGTGTTCAAATAAACAAAACAGAATCAGTTAATTTGGTATGCAGACCTATACATTTTAACAAATGTGTAGAACCGACTGGCGTCCTTATACTTACGATACGGAACACTACGGTTCCACAAAGGCTTGCAGGCTGCCTCTAATCCCGACTCCTAATACTGGCAACTCCAATGTACTCTACTTTCTTGTGACTTGACTTTCATTTGAGAATGATGAATGGCATCATGTAGTATAAAACCGTTGAGACTGGCTTCATTCACACAGTATAATGCTACTGAAAATATCTTTGAGGGGCATCCAAGTTGCTGTGAATATTCTGTGTTCCTTTTTGTTGCTGAATGGCATTCTATTCTACAGGGGCTCTTCAATCTGCTTGTCCACTCACCTACTGAAGGACATTGGGTGGTCTCCAGCTTGTATAGATATGAGTAAAGCTGCTATGTAGAGATGGTTCTGCCTTGTAATGTGCTCAACTTAGAATTGTTCAAGCATGGTACAGAAATGACACTCAATCAGCAAAAACAGTACTTTAAGTTCAGAATTGGGATCTCTTCCAGGCTATTGACATGTGGCATTCTCCTTTCTCCAGATTCTGGGAAATTTCCTTGTGGTAGGCAGGCTTTCTGATCTGCTTCTAACAAACTGAGTGTGGCCAGGAGTATGTAATATCTCTCTTTGATGATAGTAGATTCTCCTTGCTGACACAAGGAAGGAAACAGTTATATAAAGAGAGGCATTACCTGAATTTTCACTGGCTTTTCAGAGAAATAATTTTCTTATTCAAATACCTTGTGTTTTTACTTTTTATGTTTTTGTAATTACATGTATTTATCTATTTATCATTCTATGTGAATATGTGTGCCGGTGCATGTGTAGATGTCCAAGGATAACATTTAAAATTTATATTTTTTAGTTTATATGTGTGTATGTGTAGAGGGGCACACACATGCTTATAGATGATATATGAAAGCCAGTCTATCCTCTCCTTCCAACATGTAGGTCCTAGAGATCAAGCTCAGGTCATCAGTCTCGGTGACAATTATCTTTCCCCACTGAGTCATCTCTTGGGACCCTAGTCAATGGCCTTTTTGAGTGTCCATCAATTCATGTGGATTCATGGTTACAGAGTGTGAGAAGAAATGGTCTGACATCTGGACTTCAGCTGGACAGAACTTGAGTAAAAAACCAACTAAGCTCTTCCCACATACTTTTCTCATAGAAATTGTAGGTCAGGTGGGTCATCTTAAGCCAATTGATTTATGAGAACTTGAGTATCAATGGAAAATGGATCCTTATAGCACATGTTTTTGTTTGTTTGTTTGGTGGCTTTTCAATATAAATTTTACAATCAACTTGTCTATAACTTCTTAAGGAATTTTCTTGGAAAGTCTATTAAATTGCAGGTAAATTTATTTGATATGTCACCTTTAAAAGGTAGACTTTCTCTAGTACTTCCACATGTGTTCTCCATTTTCAGATCCTTCTTGACTTCTTTTATAAATTTCAAAATAAAGAATTTCAACATACTTTCTTAATTTATGATATGGTACAAATTTTAACTTTAAATAAAAAATAACGTACAGAATCTAATAAAGTGATATTTATTATTTATTTTCCAAAGTTTCTAATTGTTTATTGCATGTATATACAGTCCAATCTAGGTTGTAGGCTGACACTGGATCCTGTGATGCTTTCCAAAACTCATATACTGTTTATAAGAGTATTTCAAATTTTTTCATGGATTATACAGAGACAGGATGGGGAGATTTTTTATTTTCTTGCAAGAATAATATTTCACTTTTTTCCCATTTTGTACATAACTAAATGGCTGATTCTTCTCTCTCTGTGAGCTCAACTCAGCCCTCAACCAAGTTTCTTGGCACCATTATCCTAATTAATAAACCAGTCTATTATGTACTGCATAGTCCCTCAATCCAGGCTGTACTCTGGGATCACCTCACCAGATCTGCCCATTCTGCCTCTACAGACTCTGCATCAATTGTTAATTGTGCCAGATAGGTCCAGGAGCTTGTGTAGACCAGGAGATTTTTAGGTGAACATCCATCTGGACAGAGGAAGGAGCATCACTGGGAAGTTGGACAATAGGAAGGAGGTGCAGGAAAAGGAGGCATAAGAGACCTCAAATCTGGCTGCACAGATATGCCACAAAATGTAATGAACACAGAATTTTCAAGTCCCAAATATAAACTCTGTAGTAGGTGGAAAAAATTATTAAGATGTGAATGAACACTGCTGGCTGCAGACCTGAAATGATTTGAATGCATTGTCCTGTTTTTTAATAAGATTTTCTTCCATATTTATAATAAGATACAGCTGACTTCCTCTGATCTAACCAGTGTCTAGAGACAACTGATAAATAATGCAATGATTGTTGTGGCTTAGAATATGATACCCAAAATATGATGCTCTAACCTGCTGAGCTAGAAAAACAGTTTCAGAAACCACACCTCTCTGATTTTTTCCCTAGCTTCCCCCCAGCCAACTGACATACTTACCATCTTTGATTCTTGATTCCTTTTCTTTCTTAGACTATATATAAAATCTGACTTCCAGGGTTTGGGAAGATGGTTCAGTGGGAAAGTAGTTGCTGCACAAGCATAGAGACCTGGTTTCACAGACCCAGTGTACAAATGTGTCACACAATAGTGGGTGTCTATAATCCCAGTGATGTTGGGAATGTGTGGCAGAGACTGACTGGCCTCTTGGGCCCACGGACAGTAGACCAATCAACTGATAAGGTCCAAGTTCGGTAAGAGACCTTGACTTCAAATAAGGTAGAGAAATGACTAAGGACAACACACAGAGTCAGCCTCTGTTTTAGTTGCTGTTCTATTGCTGTGAGGAGACACCATGACCGAGGCAGCTTCAAGAAGAAAACTATCATTAGAGGCTCCCTTACCTTTTCACAGGGTTATTCAGTGACCACATGGTGGGGAGCATGGTGGCAGGCAAGCACGCATGCCACTGGAACAATAGTTAAGAGCACACTTCCTGGCCGTGCGGATCTCTGTGAGTTCGAGGCCAGCCTGGTCTACAGAGCGAGTTCCAGGACAAGACCAAAACTACACAGAGAAACCCTGTCTCAAAAAAAAAAAAAAAAAAAAAAGAGCGCACTTCCTGATTTTCAGGCAGCAGGTACAAGGAGAGGTATACTAAGCCTGTTATGGGCTCTTGAGACCTCAAAGCCAACCCCAGTGACCCTCCTCCTCCAACAAGGCTATACCTCCTAATGTACGTGCTCACATGTATACTCACACATATACATACCACACACACTTCAACTCACACATGGAAACACCCCCCTACACACACACACATACACATAAACATACACAAGAAATTTAAAAAAATCTAGATTTCACATGCAAAAGAAAATGAATAATTTGCCATTCTGAATCTGGCCTATTTCACTCTATGTGATGATGTCTGTCCATGATTCTGAGCACAGTTCTGGGAGACCACTATATGCTTAGAGCCTCCTTTGTTCACAGAGAAAATCTAGTTCTTATTTTTCTGTAACTGATTACTGCTTCTCCAGAGCACAAAAGACTTTTGTCTCAGCTATTATCTGTTCTCCGTGCTCAGCCATTTTCTTTAAACTCAGCTACACACCTCCTAACCCATTTCCCTGTTCACTCTCCACTCTGGAGGGAATATTTAAGCATTAACCATCATCTCATCCTTCATATATGCCTCATAGTTTATTTTGCCAGTGGACAGATGCAGTTTAAAGAATATGAATACTTTATTTCTTGCTAATTTGCCAATTCCCAGTTCATTCCAGAACACCTTCCAAGGACATACAAGAGTGTACCCTGCTGCAGGGTACACAACAGAACCTATACTAAGATAACCAGGATGGGAGAGAGCACAGACTTCTTAGATTACGAGAAAGATATTCAAGAACAGAAGAGACTAGTAATAGAGAACACTGAATAAGGCATTTGGTGGCTAGAGAGGACAGAATCTTGAAAACTACAGCCCAAATTCAAGGAAT
Source organism: Peromyscus attwateri (assembly GCA_902168425.1). Lineage (NCBI taxonomy): Eukaryota > Metazoa > Chordata > Mammalia > Rodentia > Cricetidae > Peromyscus > Peromyscus attwateri. The sequence goes on from CABHPP010144145.1 coordinate 6,245, forward strand.
AATGAAAGATAATGACTACTGACCTTCAGGTTTTAGCAAACTTACCCTGACTCAAGACAGAAAACACTTCCTACTGTACCTGGTAACTACAGAACCAGAACCCATCCTTTTATGTTTAGTACCATATTTGAGAAGTGGAATCTGAATTCTCATATGTTCTCCTTTTTTTCTATAAATGTTTTTGAGTATTTTCTGTATAGTAAGGTATTATTTTGTGTGCTTTATAACAATTGTTACTATTATTATTTTACTTTTGCTACTTTTGCTATTTTGATGGTAAGAAAATTGGAAATCAGATTAGAGAGATAGTTGAGGGCTTTTCTTTTTTCTTTTTTCTTCCTTTCTTTCTTCCTTCCTTTTTTTTTTTTTTTTTTTTTTTTTTTTTTGGTTTTTTGAGACAGAGTTTCTCTGTATAGTTTCGGTGCCTGTCCTGGATCTTGCTCTGTAGACCAGGCTGGCCTCGAACTCACAGAGAGCCATCTGGCTCTGCTTCCCGAGTGCTGAGATTAAAGGCATGTGCCACCACTGCCCAGAGGTTGAGGGAATAAAGAGCTTGTCACACAAATAGGAGGGCCTAAGTTTGGAACCTCTCAACCCATGTAAAAGCCAGACTGAGTAGCACAAGCATCTGTAACCTCAGTGTGCCTATGGTAAGAGAGAAGGTGGGGATAAGAGAATTCCTGGAAGCTGTGCATTCACAGTAGAAAAATGACAAAGAGACTCTGTCCCAAAAAAGATAGATAGTGAATACCAACACCTGAAATTGTCATATGACTTCTACATTCATATCATGACACACTCACACCCAGATACACACACACACACACACACACACACACACACACACACACACACGTACACGCACACACACACACACAGACAGGAACTAGGGAAATACATAATTTGTCCATTGCTATGCAGAAAAAAAATCAGCTAAGTGACAATTTCCATCTGAAGTAGCTGACTCTAACATCAGAAGAAAGCCAAACTCTCCTTTTCAGTGGCAAAGAACAACCAAACCACTTCCTTGGAATACAAATGATTTTTTGATAGCATATGATTCTCTTAGCATTGGAAGAAAATCTTAGATTAATTTAGTAAAATCCAATTATGTCAAAATAGAAGGATGTAGACAAACAAAAATAGATGTGACCCAACATGGTTCTGGGAGGTATAGAAACAGATCTGGAGCTGGGATAGCCCACTGCTTTCCTGTCAGACTTCAAGGGTTAATATTCAAAAGTCACTGTGAAAAGGAAACAGAATAAAAGCAAATTGTTATGCGACAGCATGAACAGCCAGAGAAGATGTGCAAGGCTTCATGTGAGGATGCCTGAGGCAGTGGTTCCTGAGAAACATCACATGAAAGGGAGCAATGAAGCATCTTTTTACTGCCACATATGGCTGTCAGAGTTAGAGTAGGTGCATGTAATATTCCCTCTTAATATTAATACAAGAAGAAGGTGTGCTGAATTCCCCCTTCCTTACCCCCCACCTCTGATTCTGTTTTTATTCTATCTACTATACCCATCAACTTTGTGGCTGCACAATTGCTGCAGCCATGAAAACGGAACTGTGACTTGCAAGTCTTGGACAGCCTTGAGGTTCATATGAGGAATTTGGCTCCCAGCCTCCCTCTCCCACTCCCCAGGAAGGAAGAATGCTTCATTTAAGATCCTCCACCGGGAATCCAATTCCAAAATAGACCTAGATCATATCCATTTGGCTGAGGACAAGCTACCATACTGATAACTTAAAGCATCTTGGATTCTTAAGTCATTCTTAGTAAATTCCTATAGGAAGATAGGAACAGCAGATGATTTATTTCCATCTTTTATCTGAAAACTAAAATATATCATGTTAATAAGGACAGACTACTGTTTAGGTCTGCCAAGTGACTGAGACCAGACTCTTATTATCACCATTTCCTTGATTAAAGGCTGCCCATTTAAGTTAAGAATTGCCACAGCTAGGGACTGGAGAGATGACCCATGCCTTGAAATAATGAGGAACTTAGTTTGTTTCCTTACGTCCACTTTTAGAAATCCATAATTGTGGCATAAAATTATAACCTCAATGCCAGGAGGCAGACAGGAAGACTTCCGAGACTCATTGGCTGGCTAGCCTAGGTGAATCATTGAGCTATAGGTTCAATGAAAAACCTTGTGTTAATGCAGAGAATTAACAAGGCAACTCCATGTAGTCTATCTGGTAGTTAAAAGAGGTTTATTTCAGGGTAACTCACAACCAGAAAGGGGGGTGGTTACAGGATCCAGGAAAGGTGAGATGCAGTCCAGCATGGTTCTCTGGAGAACTCTGACTTGGTCTGTAATCCAGCATCAAGGATCATGAGGAGCCAAGAGGGCCAGCATGTATGGATCTCAGGTCTTAAGGGCTCCTGTCTTGGCCATACCCCAGGGGTAGGTCATAGGTAGGTGTGACAGTTACCTGCTGCCTCACTAGGGACAGTGCTTCAAGGTCAAAGCTGAAACAGCTACCCACTAAAATATCTTTTTTTTTTTCATTTTTTATTAATAAATTTTCTATTCACTTTACATACCAACCATAGATCCCCCCTCTTTCCTTTTCCCATGCCCCAGCCTTCCCCCCCAATCCACCCCCCATCCCCACATTTTCCAAATCAAGTTCTCCCATGGGGAGTCAGCAGAGCCTGGCACACTCAGCTGAGGCAGCCCCAAGCCCCTCACCCCTACACCAAGGCTGTGCACGTTGTCATACCCAACGTATTGGGCTCCAAAAAGCCCACCCATGCACCAGGGATGGATCTCGATCCCCCTGCCTGGGGACCCCCAAATACTTTGAGCTAAACAACTGTCTTCCATATCCAGAGGTCCTAGTCTAGTCCTATGGGGGCTCCATAGCTATTAGTCCACAGTTCATGGGTTTCTACTAGTGTGGCTGGTCATCTCTGCACGTTTTCCCATCATGATCTCGACATCCCCTGCCCACAGGATTGGGGCGGGGCAATGGAGGGCAAAGAATGGGGGATGAGAACATGAGGAAATGGGAGGGTTGAGTTGGAACAGGGGCAGAGTGGGAGAGCAAGGAAAGAGATACCATAATAAATGAAGACATCATGGGAATAGCAAGAGGCAGGGTGCCAGGGAAGCTCTCAGGAATCCACAAGGATGACCCCACCTTGGACTACTGGCAGTGGTTGAGAGGGTGCCTGGACTGGTCTACTCAGGTGATTGGTCTAGTGAATACCCTAACTGTCATCATAGAGCCTTCATCCAGTGACTGATGGAAGCAGATGTAGAGATCCACAGCCAGACACCAGGCTGAGCTCCAGGAATCCACTACAATGTCTTAATAAAGAAAGGTGGGTAGTAATTGTAGATGACACTGAATGTAACCTTATGGAAGCATATGCATATCCATGTACATATAGTAACCTTACATACACAGACAGACATATTAAAAAACAGAAACAAACAAATATAAAGCACCCAGGGAAGAACTGCTACATCTAGCCCATAGTGGATTTTGAGATTTCTATGGGAGAAAAATGCTATTGTCATCTTAAATTCATATCTACTAGAAGGCCCCAGATAGGTGACACCATTGAGAATTCTATAAAATGCCAACTCATTGACACACAGTCAACATTGCAGATTGCCTACAGCACAGAATAAGTAATTCAACCACAATCACACTTTTAACAGCAATTTTGTGGTGGTATTGATTATTGTTAATAGATACCTTCTCTCAAGAACATGCATCTTCATGCCTCTGCCTTCCTCTATATCCACCTTCTGCAGCTGGAGAGAATGACTCTTCACCCTGGTGCCAGCAGCAGCATGACTCAAAGCTTTTTAGAATCATGTTAACTTGTGCTTAGCAGGATTTGCTGTAAATGTCAAAGCTGATGTTGATTATACAACTTAGTTTGGCATTGACTTTAATCTATTTTCAGTAGCTTACTTTTAATTGGATATAAATGCCAGTGGGTAGATTATGCTCAGTTCCATTGAAATATGAACAGTTACTATCCTAGTTAGCTCTGCTTGCTGAATCCTGCTTCTCAGACTAGGGAAACATTAACCAAACCAACTTTTATTTCTCCACGTCTTTATCTTTTTCAACATTGGAATGCAGAGTCCCAATAAAACTGTTTAAAAATATATATGATATTTCACTAACATTTAACTAAAATAACTGAAATGACAAATCTCTTAGGAAGTTTTAGTTTATATTGTTATCTATATAGAAGTATAATTCAGTGATTTGTCAAAATAAAAAAAAGTCAAAGAGATGGTGAAATGATTAATCAATTCCTGTGGCCAGGCAAGCACAAAGACCTGAGTTCAGTCTCCAGAATGTACATGAGAACCCAGCACAGGGCCTGCATCTGTGCTCCCAGAACTAGTGAGGATGAAACAGAAGGTTCCTGAGCTTGTTGGCCAGTCTGACTCTGTGAGTCAAAAGTTCAGGGCAATACTTCGTTTCACAAAATAGAAGTGAAGAGCTCTCAAATAAAGGTACTCACTATCAACCTCACCTCTCACTTCCATTTGCCCCTGACACACACACAGAGAGAGAGAGAGAGAGAGAGAGAGAGAGAGAGAGAGAGAGAGAGGAAGGAGAGAGAGGGATGAATGGAGGGAGGGAAGGAGGGAGAGAGGTATTTAAAATGTCATTTAGTCTAAAGAGACGGGAAGGAAAAGATCTTAGGCTATGTTAATGTGATTCTCAGAGCCCACTAGGCAGTAACACCATGTGTGCCTTTAGGTCCCAGTTTATTTACTTGTATAGCAGATATTCCAGAACTTTCTAGCTCTAATACAGGAAATTTTGCCTTGGAGGATAGTGGCAAATCAGGGATGTGTAAGTGTAACAATCTTAGGTGATCCTGATGCCATGAATTTGTCTGTGAACAATCTTGTTCCCATTGCACAGGGTAAAGAAGCAGGCATTGTGTGTGTGTGTGTGTTTGTATGTGTGTGTGTGTGTGTGTGTGTGTGTGTGCATGCAAGCACATGCATGAACTGTAAATACTCATGAATGTAGGAGTTTGGACATTTTTGCATACATGTGCAAAGATCAACCTTGTGTGATTTCCTCTTGCTGTCCACTTACTTTTTGAGAGAGCATTTGCCTGTGAGCCTGTGGTGTTTTTCTACACTGAATGAACAGCAGGGGCTTAGGTCCTCCTGCATCTGTTCACTGTCCCTGCAGTTCTGTCCTCATGGGCATGCACCACAAAGCTCAGTCTTCACATGAGTGCTGGGCATCCACCAGCATTCACCAAAACCCAGCCTTTAAAAAGGTGCCGTGGATCTAGATTCAGGTCCCCAATCTTACAAAGCAAAGACTTTACCCATTGAGCAACCTTCTCAATCCCTTGGTATTCACACCTACCATCTGTGTGCTATTAATACAAATGTACTACACAGGCAATTTTTAAAAAACTCATTTTATTTTAATACACTTGCAAATAAAATAAAATTTTCTGCTAGATTAACACAGCTACTTAAAAATGTATTTACCCATATCCAAGGTCTACACATCTTAAAAAAAAAAACCACTTTGATACACATAAGAATAGCAATTCTGTAGTTATGCAATTTTACTTTGAACTTTATACTTTCACTATTAAATACATTTCTTGCACTTACCCACCACAGAAAGAAAAAAGAAAACTGACAGATTAAACTAGAAAAACACTTGCTTTCTATCCATTTTCAGTACTCCATGTTTTTACCTGCATCCCGTCTTTCCTCATGTCTTATATTACCTGAGCTTGCTTTAATTTCTATTCTTTACCCAAACTTTGACATGTTAAAGAATATCCACAAATATATTTGTTTGCATGTGTACATGTATGCATTGTAGACTCTGTCTGAGATTGGATGATCTCAATATTATTCATTCTAAGTCCACTTGTCCTCATTTTTATTTAGTGCTGAATAATACTCCATTTTACGTATGTGCTAGATTTTTATTATCCACTCATCTGTCAGTGAGCAACTGCCTTTGTTCCCTTTCCGTGCCGTGGTGAGTAAAACAGCAGTGAACACAGGGCACAAATCTCTCTGAGGTGTGTAGTCCTCCGGGTATATGCCTGGGAGTGAAATAGCTGGGTCCAATGGGAGTTCTAGTTTAAAAATTTCCGTGAATCTTCAAGCTGAATCCCATAATGCACAGATATTATTTTCACTCCAACAGCAATTAATAATTATGTTCCTTTTTTTCCTCATCCCTTCCATTTGTTGTCAGATTTTGTAGTGATGGCCACTCTGACTGAAGTGAGGTGATATCTCAAAAAGTTATAATTTATTTTTTCCTGATGGCTAGCAGTGTTGAGCACTTTAAAAATAGCTATTGCTCATTTGTGTTTTATATTTGAAAGCTGTTTATTCAATTCATTAGTCCATTTGTTGATTGGAAGTTTTGTAGTGGGTAGCTGTTCCTGCTTTGACCTGGAAATACTACCCCCATTGAGGCTTCTGGTAACTGTCACGCCTATGAGGCGGGGCCAAGACAGGAACCCTTAAGACCTGAGATCTGGATGTGCCAGCTCTCTTGGTTCCTGGATCCTGGATGCTGGAGGTAAACCAAGCAGAGTTCTCCAGAGAACACCGCTGGACTGCACTATACCTTTCCTGGACCCTGTAATCTATCCCTTTACTTTTAAGTTACCCCACAAAATAAACTTCCATTTTAACTACGTAGAGTTGCCTTAATATTTCCACCAATATCTGGCACCGAATGTGGGCCATGAACCCACAACCATGTGGTTAAGAGTCTCATGCTCTTCCGACTGAGTTAGCACACTGCAAAGTTTTACTAGCTTGGTATTTAATTTCTGCAGTTCTTTGTAAATTCTAGATGTTATCCTCTTGATTGAAGCTTAGTTGGTAAAGATTTTTCTCTCATTCTCTGGGGCATATATTTATTGCATTTCCATTTTTGCCCAGAAACTTTATATTTCTATGTAATCACCTCTTTTGATACTTGGGGCCAAATACAATCCTATTTATGTCATAGGAAGTTCTTGGAAAGCCTTGTCTTGAAGAGTAGGTCCTGTTTTGTCTAGAAGTTTCATTGTTTTGGGTTAATCAAGGTCTTTAATCCATCTTGAAATGATTTTTATACAACATAAGAATCAAATTTCATTCTTCTTCAGGTTTATATCCAGCTTTGCCAGCACCATTTGTTGAATAGGCTATCTTTCTCCCTATGTATGTTTTTGCCTATGTTATAAAAAACGTATGTGGGCATAGATTTCTCTGGCTAGATTTGTAGATAGATAGTGTTTAAATTTGACTTTATTATGAAATATCTTATTTTCTCACTCTATGGTGATTGAAAGTTTTGATTTAGTCTGGGCTGTCATCTCTGGTCTCTCGGAGTCTGCAGGACATCTGTCTAGGCCCTTCTGGCTTTTATAGTCTCCATTGACAAGGCTGGTGTTATTCTAATAGATCTGCTGTTATATGTTACTTGATGTTTTTCGTTTATAACTCTTAATATTCTTTCCTTGTTCCGTATATTTAGTGTTTTGATTATTATGTGCCAAAGGGACTTTCTTTTCTGGTCTGTTGTGGAATAATCCTTCTGTACACTGTGAATATGTATTATTCTCATTGATTAATAAAAAGCTGACAGACCAGTAGCCAGGCAGGAAGTATAAGTGGAACAGTCAGACACAGGACTCTGGTAGGAGGAAGGGCAGAGTCAGAGGAGTCACCAGCCAGATGCAAAAGGAGCAGGACATGAATGTGCCATGCCAATAAAGGCAACACCACATGGTATAGCATAAATAAGGAATATGGTTAACTTAAAATGTAAGGGATAGTTAGTAATAAGCCTGAGTTATTGGCCAAATATTTATAATTTATATTAAGCCTCTGAGTGATTATTTGGGAGCAGGCAGTCTGGACAGGAAAACTCTGCCTATACTGGTCCAGTATATTTGGTATTCTGTATATTTCTTTGTACCTTGATAGGCATCCCCTTCTTTAGGTTAGGAAAATTTTCTATGATTTTATTGAAAGTATTTTCTGGGCCTTTGACCTGCATTTATTCTCCTTCCTCTATTCTTATTATTCTTAGATTTGGTCTTTTCATAGTGTCTCAGATTTCCTGGCTTACTCTTCCATATCTTTAATTTTGCTGGTAAGGCTTGCTTTTAAGGTTCCTGTTTGAGTTCCTAAATTTTTCATTTTTCATTTTCAGGGCTTGTGCTGTTTTATTCATTTCCTTCCTTTGTTTGTGTTTATATATAGTTCTTTAAGGGATTTACTTACTTCCTCTCTAAAGATCCCTATCATATTCAGAAAGGTTATTGTAAGATTCTTGTCTTGTGCTTCAGCTATGTTGGAATACTCAAGGCCTGCTGTGGTAGGGTTTCTGGGCTCTAGTAGAGATATATTTTCCTGGCTATTATTAATTTTGTTTTTACACTGGCATTTAGGCTTCTGAGTTTAGGAAAATTATAAAACTTGCTGCTGATATCTAGTTTTGTCTTTGTTGGGTGGGTGTTTTGTTTCTTGGTTTCTGTTGCTCTCTATGGTTCTTATGAGATTATGGTAGATGTAAGCTACCTGGTAATAATTCTTCTGGGATCCTGGTTGTTCTGGGTTCCAGGTAAAATGTGTTTCTAGGTATTGGGAGCTGACACTTGATGGCCATGGAGAAGCAGATTGCTTCCAGGGAATTTAGGAAAGTAGGGTGTTCCATCAGGATCTATTTAGTCCCTTGAGAATGGAAGCAGAGAGTGAGGAGAGGCCTCAGAAAGTGGTCTGCTGCTAGAGATCTGGGGTTTAGACTGGATATTTGAACTTGGAGGAATGGATGGAGAGGGAAAAGTCTGAAGTTTGAAGGGAAAGGTGAGAATTTGCAATTAGCCTAACTTTTTCTGGCCAGAGTTGGGTATGGGTTCCCAGGGTTTGTGGCTGCTGGAGTTGAAGGCTGGAATACAGCAGTGAATGGGGGGAAGGATGTTAAAGAAGTTTGGAGGGGAAGATATGTGTAATTCATTGTAGATGGGGGCAGGGGAGAAGGGAGTCTGCAGCATTGCAGCAGGTGATCTGTTACAGAGCTTGGAATAAGGCCTGAGGATTGGGTTTAGAGAAGCACAGAGAGGGGTGATTGGATTGGAAGGTGCAGAGGGAGAGGTGAGGATCTGTAGTTAGCACACCTTCTTGCATAGCTTGTGTGTTTCTTAGGAACAACATATAGTTTTTTTTTTTTTTTTTGTAAACCCAGTCTACTAGTCATCACCATTTTAGCAGTGATTTGAGACCATTTATATGGAAGGTTAATATAGAAATAAATGTGCCATTTCCTATACATCTGTTAGAGATTGGTCTGTTTTGCTTTATTATTGATTTTTCTCATTTTCTTTTTCCATGTTAGTTGTGAGGGCTTGCCTAGTTGCTGTGTTTGACATGGTTGCTTTGTCCCACATTCTAGATCATATATCTGTTCTTTTCATGGACACAATCTTTCATGTGTTCATGCAAAGGAGGGAGACCATCTTTCTCTTACTCTCACTAAAGTATTTCATTAAGAATTTTCTGCAATTCTATACTGGTTGTCAGGAATTGCCTTCATTTGTGTTTGTGGTGAATTGTCCTTATTTCTCCATTAGTTTTGAAAGATAATTTTGCAGGTTATAGAATTCCTGGTTCATATTTATTTATGTTGAGAGCTGGAAATGTTTGTTCCATGTACTTCTGATTCTTGTAGTTGCTGATGAAAAGCCTAAAGTAATTCTGGTATCTCTGCCTCTGTATTTGAGTTGACATCTGTTTTGTGCTGATCTTGGGATTATTTCTTCATTGAATTTATGTCTTCCAGACCATGGTGGCTTGTACAAAGTTTCCTCTCTGGCCATGTCTTCTTGGAGATCACCTGTGTTTGGATATTTATTTCTCTAACTTTGGAAAGTTTCATGTTATAATTTCCTTAAATTATCTCTCTGTACCACTATTTTTAACCTCCATTCCTTCTTCTTCATGTTCATCATGATCTCTCAGGTTTGCTCTTTTAAATATTATTATAGAATTCTGGAAAATTTCGTCTATGCTAGAAGAGACTAATTTTCCTGGCATGTGCTGTCTGTATCACTGTCTCACCTTCGTCTTCCACCCATGAACATTGTTCCTCTGTATACTCTTGTCTATTAATAGCAATGTCTACTGAAGTTTTTGTGTGATTGATAGTCCCCCACATTTCACCTTCATCCTCCACCCATGAATATTGTCCCTTTATGTAATCTTCTCTGTCAATAGCAATGTCTGCTGAGATTTTTGTGTGATTTACAATCGCCTTCATTTCAAATATTTGTGCTTAGTTTTTTTTTTTTTGTTTGTTTGTTTGCTTGGTTTTTTTTTGTTCTTTTTTTTGTTTTTTTTTTTTTACAATTTTATAATCACTTTGCCGAATTCCCCCCTCCATATTTTAGAATTTTGATTCCAATTTACTATCTATCACATTTGTTTTGGAGACTGTCTTATCAGGGAATTCTAAAGATTTCCTTAATTCTTCTGCTGGACTCTTCAATATAATCACTAATTGTTTTAAAACTAAGAGGGGATTCTTTCTCAGATATTTGAACTATCTTTGCAGTTTTGGATGCCTTCATGAGGATTTGGTAGTCTAGTCATGGTGATTATCATAGTCTTTGTGTTTCTTTGTTGTGTTTTCTGCATCTGCTGGGGTGCTCCCCCACCACCTTATCTTCTTTTGGGTCTATTGAGTATATGATATTTCTTCCCTATGAATCTTTTTGGGAATATATCTGCATGAAATTCAATTATGGGGTCTGGTGAAACTTAGTCGTGGCTATCAAATGCAGTTATTGAGGTGAACCTATTTCAGTTATATACTGACAAGAGACCAAAGGGGCCAAAGACAACCAAATAAAATCAAATGTTTGGTCTCTTCATCCATTCTGTGACTTTGCTGTGGATGGGATACCCAAGTGGAGTCTGTGTAGTATGTGGAGGCTATTGTCAGAGCCACAGGCACAACATAAGCTCTGAGATCACACAGAGAGTTTCTGCCTTCTGTGTTTCTACAGGACCAACAAGCACTGAAAATCCAGTTATCTCATTTTCTGCAAGATCAGAGCATTGGAGAATATTATTATAAGGTGTGTTACTTTTGTTTGTGTTGCATTTGTTTAACTCTGTTAAGCTGTGTTACTGTGCCTATCTAAAATACATGGTAGTCTAATAAAGACCTCAATGGCTAATAGTAAGGCAGGAGAAAGGATAAGTGGGGCTGGCAGGCAGAGAGAGTATGTAGAAGGAGAAATCTGGAAGGAGAGAAAGAGCAGGTGAGAGAAAGAGAAATATTCAGAGATGGAGGAGGACTTCAGGGGCCAGCCACCCAGGTACACAGCAAGCCATGGATTAAGAGTAAGATCTACAGAAGTAAGAGAATGGGAAAAGCCCAGAGGCAAAAGGTAGATGGGATAATTTACATTAAGAAAAGCTAACAAGAAACAAACCAAGCTAAGGCCTGGCATTTATAATTAAGAATAAGCCTTCATACATCATTTATTTAGGAGCTGGATGGTGGGCCCCCAAAGAGACAAACAGTAAAAAACCAACCAATAACATTTTGGCATACCAATATGACACTTGAAAATCCACCTAGGTAGTACCTGAGTAAGCTGAGAAAAATACAGCTCTTTAAAGGTGTTGCTCTTCAGGTGGCAGTCCTACATAAAAATGGCAAGCTAAGTAAAAACTGCCTGTGGCCATGCAGGTACAGGCTTCCACAGCTAGGAAAGTTAAATGGAGTTTTCAGTCATGAACTTCTAACCAGTGCCATGAGCTTTAGGCCTGGCTTTCACAACTCGAGAGGTGGGTGGAGCCAGCCACCAAAGCACAGTGTGAGGCCCTAGCTTGTGCTGCTTAGCAGCTTAAAGTTTGCTCACAAGGTCAAAAAAGTCTAAAAGATACACAGTAAAAGAGGTCCAGATGAAATAAACCCTAATCAGGTTCCAGTGTGTTTTACAATGTACATAGGCTTAAGAAAGAAAGAATATGGGCATAGTCAATCATAAAAAGAAATAGTTTAAAAAATAATAAAGTCTTTAGGGAAAGAGTAAAACTAATATAAAGGTAAAAAATCATGTGAGATGGGAAATAAACAGGAAGTCTGAATCCTATATAGTATTGTGTTGATTTTGAATTTTTTGAATGTTGATAAGTAAACAAAAGCTGCAAAGAGACATGGGATCGTGAACTAGACTGCTAAATTGAACCAATCTAGATACTTTAGTAATGTCTTAACTTTAAAAAATAAGTCAGAAATATATTTTTCAAATGGAAGTAAAAAATGCTTTGGAATTTTGTTCCCAATGGAGACTAGAAGTTGTGGATTCCTTCAAGAATAATACAAATTAAGTTTGATAAAGGGAGACTGCCTGAATCTTGACAGGTGATATCTATCAGCAAAGATTACTCCTGATCTTCCCAGGATTTGGTCATTATCTCAAAATTTTCTCAGGGACCCTTAAGATACTTCATCCACAGACAGCAGAAAGCAGTGTGGAGAAAACTATGCCCACAATCCTAATAGTTGGGAGGGGCAGGTGGTCTTTGGTTATTTGGTGAGTTATGGATGTTTGTTATCAAACTTAGAGTTAATTTTGTTACACTGTATATATTTTTCTGCTCTTGTTTAAAGGATTTCTCTATATTGATAAAAATTTAAGGTTATTTTTGTTATAACTTATTGTAGATGAACCTTCTTGTTAAATAAGAAACACAGAGCCAATGCAGAGATGAAAGCCCAAGAGGTCAGAGCTAAAAACCTTACCCTTCACTGCTGCTGTTGTCCTCTTCAGCAAGAGAGCTACTTCCTGTCTGTCTTTTTTTATAGACTTTCTATTCTGCCTTCTCATTGGTTGTAAACCCAACCATATGACCTCCTCGTCACTGCCTGTCTATACAGACCTCCAGGTCTTCTATGGTTGGTATTGAGATTAAAGGCGTGTGTCTCCATGCTGGCCACATCCTTGAACACACAGAGATCTCCCTAGCTCTGCCTCCCAAGAGCTGGGATTAAAGGTGTGCACCACCACCACCCAGTTTCTGCTATGGCTTGCTATTAGCTCTGACCCCAGGCAACTTTATTTATTAACATACAAATAAAATCACATTTAAGTACAATTAAAATATCACTATAACTTATTGTATATATGTTTCTATTTTTGTTTGAGATATTGTGTCTGTGCAGTTCATTTGGAAATGTAGAGTGAAGTTCTAGCTTTTGAAAGCTGTTATTGTAAACTTTATAGGATAATAAGAAAATGTAAGTTAGTGGTTAGTCATTTATAACAATCAAAATTGTAGATATGTTAGGTATGCTTTCCAGATCACATAGAGATACATTTTAGATAGATAGATGGTCTTCAACGCTTTCAAAGATCTATAGAATATGGCATTTAAAATGTTTTGTTAACCTAAGGTTTTTCATGTCAATGAGACAAATCTGCTTCTGGAAGAACCAATTTACTTCAGAGATGATGGGCATTGAAGAAACTCCTTATGGAATTTGCTTTCAATGTGGCAAGACTAGCTATTTGAGCAAGAACGTCTCTGACATTTCTAGAGTTTTTGAAAGTTGTTTGCAATGCACTTTTTATTTACTTAAATAATATTATATCCTTCTGGGGCCTTGGATTGATTTGAAGACTAAATAGTTATAAATGAAGTTTTCCTTAGATACGATAGAAAGTAAATTAGGTATAAAATTTTGGATTTACTAAGATAGGATAGATGTTGGAGTATTTTCTTTAAATTTACCAGACACAAATGAATTGGAATTCAGTACATTGTGGATGTAATCTTTACTCGATAATTGTTCTTATTATATATAGTCTTACTATGTTAAAGTTAAAACCTTTCATTTTTGTTTAGTAAAAAAGGGGGGAAGGAAATGCTGGGGAATATTACTTTAAGGTGTGTTATTTTTTTAATATTGTGTTTGTTTAACTCTGTGGAGCTGTGTTACTTTGCCTGTCTAAAACACCTGATGGTCTAATAAAGAACTGAAAGGTCAACAGTGAGGCAGGAGATAGGATAGGTGGGCCTGGCAGGGAGAGAGAATAAATAGAAGGAGAAATCTGGGAGGAAAAAAGAAGTAGCCAGAGAAGGAGAAAAACATCAGGGGCCAGCCATCCAGCTGCACAGCAAGCCATGGAGTACTAAAAAATGAAATGGATACAGAAATAGAGAATAGTTCCAAGGCAAAAGCCAGACAGGATAATTTAAAGTTAAGGAAAGCTGGCTAGCAACAACCCAAGCTAAGGCTGGACATTTATAATTAAGAATAAGCCTCTTTGTGTGGTTTATTTGGGAGCTGTTGGCCGGCCCCCAAAAGAACAAAACAAAACAAAAAACTAAAAGAAAAACAAACAAAAACAAAAACAAAAAAACACCACTAGAGAATACTGTGCTCCCAGTACATCAAGAGAACACTTCAGGACTAGGCTCTTTGGTCAGACTAGATGAAAGCATCCTGTAACTAGACCTCCACATACCAGAGGACTTTGACATTCAGTCCAGTATACCTAGGGTACCCTAAGTGACTGGATCTATAACATCAGTAATTTCTAAGTTCAGGGTTGGTGTAGGTTTTACACTTCTGAGGATCTAGTTATCACTGTAGAACTAGAAGTTGAGATAGGCCATTTGATGCAGTAGGAGTAAGGATTTACCCTCCAGGTAAGACAGGGAGCCTGGGAATCCAACCTGATCCTAACATACTCTTCTATGTCCTAAGACTTAAATTATTCTTATTCTTGTATTTTTATATGAATCAACAAAAGAATTAATTTTTATAACTAGTATGAATTGTATGTCATTTACACCTCACCTCAGAGTCTCAATAGTGTTTATTAGAACATTACCATTTTTCATATATTGTTAATGGATGGTTTCCAAGACACTTCAATAACTTAAACATTCTCTATGGAAACTGTACATTCACTACACAGCTTTGAATACTTAGAACCCAATTCTTCACCAAAAATTTTTACCAATGTGAGATCCTCTGCTATGAACAAATGGCGAATATTATGTCATATAGAATATTTTAGACATAAGTGGTAAAATTAAACTGAAGTGCAGCACAGAAAGTGTTTATTAGAGGACAGACACTTGGATGCTCAGTCTCCTGTTTTCCTAAGTTAAGGGAGAGTATAGGACTGGTGGGGCTCTGCTGTGGGATGGTCTGTATGTAAAATTGCTCTGATTGGTCAATGAATAAAACACTGATTGGCCAGTGGCCAGGCAGGAAGTATAGGCGGGACAAGGAGGAGAAGAATTCTGGGAAGTAGAAGGCTGAGGCAGAGACACTGCCAGCTGCCGCCATGACAAGCAGCATGTGAAGACGCCGGTAAGCCATGAGCCACGTGGCAAGGTATAGATTTATAAAAATGGATTAATTTAAGATATAAGGACAGTTAGCAAGAAGCCTGCCAAGGCCATACACTTTGTAAGCAATATAAGTCTCTGTGTTTACTTGGTTGGGTCTGAGCAGCTGTGGGACTGGCGGGTGACAGATTTGTCCTGACTGTGGGCCAGGCAGGAAAACTCTAGCTACAGGGCTCAGTCAGTAAAGTGACTCCTAGCCAAGCATGAAGATCCAAGTTCTGATCCCCAGAACACACACAAAGCCCGAGGTTGGGATGAATGCCTGAAATACTAGCACTGGGGAGGCAGAGATAGAAGGAAGCCTGGGGCTCACAGGTCATCCAGTCTGGCCAAATTGATGAGTGCCATGTTCAGTGAAAGACCTTGTCTCAACAAGAGTTATGGTGGAGAATAATTGAAGAAGGCATTCAATATCGACATCTAACCTTCACACATGCACACATGGGTGCATAAATGCACACCCATGCATAAAACACACACACCACAAATGTACAGTCACATACACACACAAAATACATTTTAAGAAGAAGATCTTCTATAGGTTCCTGTAAGTGTGTCTGAGGGAAAAATTACATAAACATCACTTGAAATCAGAACAGAAAAGCACATTTCAGGCCTTATCCCCACCAAAGCAGACTTGGGGTATGCAATCACTTTGGAGGGGGCCACTGTTTTAAAAATCAGTGTGCTAAGAAACCTTGGGAAACAAACCTAATAATAGTTCATGAAATTGGGAAAAATAAAATAATTTTATTAGTGTGACAGCACAGACAATTGTGGAGGCACCAAGCTGAGCCTCTGGAATCACAATTATTCTCTAATACAATGACATGTGATGACTAGTAGAGATCAAACACTAAGTGAAATTGAACATCCTTCTAATATCTAACACGGAAAGCCAATGTATGCAGGATGTGTGGTGCTAATAACATATGTTCAATACAGGGCAACACTACCTAGCAACTGCTCAGTAACCACTTCCTTATCTCAAATTCCCAAGACACCCAAATAATTCACTGCGAAGATTCTCACTTTCTCAAAGCACTTTCCCGACAAGAATCTTTTCTCTTTCTCTGAAATACAGTCATGAATAGTTCAGAATGTCAAGGAGAAAATTCTTGGAAGGTCACATCACTGAAGAGGGTCTGCAGCTGCCTAAAGGACAATTTTGGACAGCCGTAGTTTTGGCCTTTCAAATTCTTGACTGCGTTTTATGTTTATTTATTTAACTTATTTGTGCATGTACCATGATCCGTGTGTGTGTCTGTGTGTGTGTGAAGTGTGCATGTGTGTGATGTGTGTGTGTAATGTATGCATGAATATGATGTGTGTGTGTGTGTGTGTATGTGATGTGTTCATGTATGTGATGTGTGTATGTGTGAAAGTGTGTACATTCCACAGTGTGCATGATGGAGGTCAGAGGACAAGCTAAGGTCTTGGTTCTGGTCTTCTGCTTATTTGATAGAGTTTCTCTCTGTTCACATCTGTGTATATCAGGTCTGATGACCCTTGTGTTTCTATCTGGCATCTCCTTGTAGGAGCTCTGAGGTTACTGGTAGACTAATGACTACTGTGATTGACTGCAGAGAGCCTTGAGGATCTGAACTCAGGTCCTAAAACTTATGTGGCAAGCATTTTAATGTGTGAGCCTTCTCCTTAGCAAGCCTCTAGCCATCCCTCACATATGCACACCCAAATGCATATTCACACACATAAACAAGTACATAGACCCCATACATATGGGACAACAACGATAATAATAAATACACTTAGTTCTACAATTGTATTTTTTATTAGCAATAATATACCAGGAACAATTTTGAGCAACTATTAATATCTCTTATTCATTGAATATAGATATTTTCTGGTTTAAAATTTTTAACTTTGTGTGTTTGTGTGTGTGTGCATGTGTGCAAGTATGTATGCTTATGCATGAGCATGTGGAGTCCAGAAGTCAGAGATTGGTTTAGGGTGTCTTTTTCAGTCACTTTCTACCTTAACTTTTGAGCAGTGCTTCTCATTCTGGCTAGAATCTACCCATTGTCTAGACTGGCTAGCAATTGAGCTTCAGGAATCTTGCTGTCTCCATCTCCCAGTGCTGGAATGACAAGCATGTGTCACCATATCTAACTTAGTATCTAAGTGCTGAGGAGGCAAACTCAGGTCCTCTTACTTGCACACATGTATCCAGGTTGTAGCCATTGGCTTCAGGCATTCCAGAACAACTATGAATTTGACCCAATCCACTTACAGATGACAATGCCATATTGAAATGCCAAAAGGATGGATATCCTTGCTGGTTGCATCTATTGAAACTGTTATCCAGATATGTATCGTTCCTTCATGCTTCTTTCATTCCACTAAGGGCATTCGAATAGTGTCTTAGTTTATTTTCCTACTGTTGCAATAAAATGTCAAGACAGAAGCACCTTAGGAGGTAGTGGGTTCACTTGGCTCATAATTCCAGGTTATGGTCTATCATGGATGGACAGTCACAGTAGCAAGAGCTTGAAAGAACAGGGCACATTTGGTCCACAGTCAAGAGCAGAGAGCAGTGACTTAGTGCATGCTTATCAATGATCATCTTGTTTCTTAAACTCTTATGCAATCAGGATTCCTTTCCCGGGGAATGCTGCTGTGAGCAGGTCTTCCCTTTAATCAAGATAATTCTCCAAACGAATGCCCACACCCCAACCTAATGTATGCAGTCCTTTGAGATTTCTTTTCTGGATGATTTTGGATTCTATTTACAAGCATTATTGATTTTTTTCAAACAATTCTTAACCTGGGTAAATCTTTTAAATCTATAAAATAAACTCTTACTTTGAACAACCTAAAGAACAAATTTAAACATTAAAAAACACATAATTTTACTTTTTACAGTTCTTGCCTTTAGGCTATTAACTACATTATCAATACACACACACACACACACACACACACACACACACACACACACACGCACACACACACTCGAAACAAATTCCCATATGTCCCAGGCTGGCCTCAGGCAAGGAACAAATGGCCTTGAACTTCTAACCCTCCTGCCTATACCTATCAAGGGCTAGCATTACAGTCATGTACGAGCAAACACAGTTCCACGCAGTATGAAATAGTGAACCCAGGGCTTTATGTGTGTTGAACAAGCACTCTACCATCTGAACCACATCCCCAACTCCCTGGCCTTGGAATTCATACTGACATCTGAAATCTGAATTTCTAGTTTTCCTTCCCTCCAAATTCTTGGTAACTATGGAAGAGGACCTCATCTCTTTTTCAGTCTCACCATTTTTGCCTTAGGATACATGTGAGAAATAGCTATTACAGTAAAAAAATTGATTCATTATTTAAATACAATTTTGTTGACCTGTGAACTTTGGAAAATACCATGACAGAGCATACCCAGATAGGGTTATGTTCTTGGTGACAGGAGCCCAGTAGTGCACATGGCTTTCCCTGTGACTTTAACCTTGAAGTGAATCTGTATTTTTATTACCATGCATTAATGTCTTAGGTAAATTTTAATGTCCTCAAGATGTAAGTCTTTTACAACTGATATGAAATGTTCATTTGTTCTGAATAGAACTGGACAGTTTCAGCTCTGAGCCACAAGCTTTTCACAAATGAAAGGCAATCTTTATAAAGAATGTTATATGCTGCCATGAGTTATGATTCTTGAAACAAAATGACCTCATGCATATTTAGCTCCTGTATATTCATGACTGTTTTTTTGTTTGTTTGTTTGTTTGTTTGTTTTTGTAGGAACATTTATTATTGGATCCAGCAGTTTAAAGCTAACAAATCAGCTCTGGATTGGGTCTTACTAGACTCACTGCTGTCAACTTAACTGTACATCTTGCTAAGGCCTTTCAGGTTGCAAGAATTTGAATAGGCATACCCTTTATTTGAATTGCATTAAACACCTTTGCTACTTTTTACAAGAAGCAGATGCAAAATAGTATTGCTTTTCCATGAGAAGAATTTGGTGTATATACATATACTTATATATGTATATGCAAGTATTATATATAATATATATATTATCTATGTATCATCATTCTATCACTATCTATCCATCCATCTACCTATCTAACATCTATCTAACATCTCTCTACCTATCTAACATCTATCTATCTATCTGTCTATCTATCTATCTATCTATCTATCTATCTATCTATCTATCTATCATCTATCTATCATCTATCTAACACCTATCTATCTATCTATCTATCTATCTATCTATCTATCTATCTATCTATCTATCTAACACCTATCTATCTATCTATCTAACACCTATCTATCTATCTAACATCTATCTATCTATCTATCTATCTATCTATCTATCTATCTATCTATC
>CABHPP010144145.1:26036-59451 GCA_902168425.1 Peromyscus attwateri
ATCTATCTATCTATCTATCTATCTATCTATCTATCTATCTATCTATCTTTATTCTAATCAGCAAATGCCAGGCCAAGAGAAAGATTCTGTATTAGAAATAACCAAAAGATAAGTAATGAACAAAACCACAGGGCAGAAGGCCCATAAGACCAACATTCAAGGTTGACCTCTAACTTCTACATGTACCCACATGTTCACCTTTTCATGTGTGTACAGGAACATACAATAAAAGTGTACAGTGGCTGATCATTGCCTATAACAAAGTCATATTCCCAATTATGTTATTTGTAATTGTTCAGAATAGGTTCAAATCACTGCCTTCACAGCATTTCTTCCCATTGTGCCATGCTTTCCATCCCAACCCAACGCACTCTATGCAAGGCTTCTTTGAAGCAATTACTCTAGTCACACCCTTCCATCTTAACCGCTATATTGTTTTTAAATTTTTTAAATTTTAAATTTTCCTTTTATTTGTCATTTCCATATTTCATTTTTCAAAACTTTAACCCTAACCCAACTATTAGCTCCATTTTAAATCCCACCGGCAGAACCATTCCTTTAACCCACTGAGCTTCTGTGGTCTTGGTATGTGTCATGTACTTAAGCTGTAGGTAGTTTTAATTATCTTCTGAGAAGAAATATTCAAATTTGATTCATCTTTGCACTGGTAGGAATTGGTTCAGCATGTGATGTGCAATAGATCCTCTGATTGTTTGCAATAATGGATCTAGACGAATGCAGAGTATTTTGAGGGTAGGAAGGTCACAGCCAATAGATTACATAGTTGATACATATGCTTTTGAACTCTGTGAGCAAAATCAGGATCGGGTGTTAAGCTACTAATAATATTCCTATTGGTACATCCAAGGGGACTTAATAAATAGCATAGGTTTAGCAAGCAAGGTGACAGTACAGATAAAGGCCAGAATGTGCACGGCAACATTCTGATGCCAGCTGTGTATTCAAAGATACTGTAAGCTACTGGAAATAAAAATGAACGACCTTCAGTGCTCCAAATGTGCAAGATACTTTGTGTATTTACAATTATGTTCATTAACAGTGATGGATGATGAAAATTATAATAATATGTCAAGTTATTGACTGTTACCAATCTTCCAGGTAAAGTTATAAGACTGTAATATGTTTCCACAATTATTGCCTTCATACTTTCGTGTGAGTGTTTAGCTGCAGGTATGTGTATGTATTATACATGTTTAATGTCTGGAGATACCAGAAGAGGGTACCAGAGTGATTGAAGTTACAGTTACAGATAGTTGTGAGTCACCACATAGATACTGAGGAATAAACCTGGATCCTCTGCATTAGTAACAAGTGCTTATATCCCCAAAACTATTTCTCCAGCCTCCTTATACCTCTATGAGTTAAATCTTTCTGTGTGCATGAAGAAATCAAAGGTTTACCTACCTGGTATAGCAAGATCACACTGCTGGTCCATCTCTAAATGTCTTAAAATTCTCCAAAGCTGTGCTTTTCTCTGTATTTTCTTATAGAAAAAGCATGGTAATGAAGCCCCCCAAACCAGGAAAATGTACAGACATATTCCTCCTCACTAGAGTAAGTATATCCAGTTACTGGACTTAGTTTACACATCAGTCAACAACTAAAGGAGAGACACGGAAGATTTTCCCAAATGCTTTCAGCCAGATATTTCTTTCCATCACTCTCTCATTAAGTATTTTTTATCACAACTTTGTTCTCCTCAGAGCTCTTAGAAATATCAAATGAGATTTTGAGAAAAGTGTTCCCCAAATTGACTGAAAAATTTCCTCTACAAACACAAAATGTGGTCATGATGTAGATTACCCAACCACAGCTGAGCATCACTAATTGCTGTCCGTGGCACTTTGACAAGTTTGGGAGTCTCTGCTTCACCACTATCCACTGCAACAGGAAATGTCACTGATCAACATTGAGAGCAGCACAGGTCTGGGGTTAAATATAAATTAGGAAGGGGGAAAACTGAGCAGTTTTTATCTTAGTGATCTTTTGCTTGTATATTATGCTTTCTGATTTTGTGTTTTTAATAGTGTATGAGTATGTCCTTAGGAGAGTGAGTGAGTGAGTGTATGTGTGTGTGTGTGTGTGTGTGTGTGTGTGCGTGTGTGTGCATGTGTGTGCGTGTGTGTGTGTGTGTGTGTGTGTGTGTGTGTGTGAGAGAGAGAGAGAGAGAGAGAGAGAGAGAGAGAGAGAGAGAGAGATTCTTTTGTGTGGGTTAATTTTCCAATTTTTATAGGTAAACTTGTAAACTCAACTTTATTAATCTTCTTAAAATAAAGGATTTTTTTTAAATTGTAATTTAATTACCATGTTTTCCCTTCTCCTTCCTCCCTACAAATCCTCCCATATTGTCCTATCCACTCTCCTTCAAATTCATGGCCTCTTCTTTTAATAATTATTTTCCATGTACATATGTATTTATATATGAATAAATATATTCCTAAATATAGCTGGTTGAGACCACATAATACTACAGGTTTGCATGTTTCCAAGGCTGATCATGTGTCACTACACAACCACTTAATGTACTCTTCCCTGAAAAGGATCAGCTTTCCTATTTCCAGATTTATTCAGCTGCATGTAGTTCTTTGTGTAGAGTTGAGGCTTCATGGGCTTTTCCCCGCACAGTTTGACATGTTTCTTCAGCTCACATTTGGGTGGTCATATTGGTGGGAACTATTTTTTGTTTGTTTGTTTGTTCATCAGCTTTTTTTTGTTTAATGGTTTCTTGTTCTATAAAAAGAGAAAGAAAGGGCCCGGAGCTGGTGTGTGAGGAGGTGGGGAGGACCTAGCAAATGTTTGGGGAGGGAAAACTGTAGATGTAACCGACCGCCTTATTAAATAAGAAACACAGAGCCAATGTAAAGGTGAAAGCCCAAGAGGTCAGAGCCAGAAGCTTACCCACTTTCCGCCAGCTAGCTTCTCCCACCAAGAGAGCTCTCCGAAAAGGGAGTTTCTTCCTGTGCGGTTGATTTATAAGGAGTCCTGTTTCTTCCTTCTCATTGGTTATAAACTAACTACGTGGCTGTCTCGTCACTGCCTCTCTGTCCAGACCTCCCAAGTTTTCTATGGTTGGTATTGAGATCAAGGGCGTGTGTCTCCAATGCTAGCTGTATCCTTGAACACACAGAGATCTACCTAGCTCTGCTTACCAAGTGCTGGGATTAAAGGCGTGCACCACCACCGCCCTGGCTTTCGCTATGGCTTGCTAATAGCTCTGACCCCTAAGCAACTTTATTTATTAACATACAAATAAAATCACATTTCAGTACAAATAGAATACCACTATAGAAAACCATGAGTACAATATATTGCATTAATTTATTTTTTAGTCAAATAAATAAACAGAACAGAAAGCAAGCAGTTGGGAGTGAGATGAGCTTGGGACACTGAAGGTAGTTGGAGGAGGTAGTGGTGGATGGATCTGATCAGAACATATTGTATAAATATATGAAATTTTCAAGAGGCAAATATTTAAAAACCCAAGATCTTGAAAACTATTGACTCTGAACCTTAATTCCATGTATAAAAGAGCAATAGCTGTCTAAATTCACTTTAAGAATTATACAGGGCTTGAACAATCACAGTCAATATTTCCCATGATCCTTGAGTGTCCAAATGAGTTTATTTAAACAATTAAAAAGTTTTTTCTACTAACATCATTTTCTTCTGTAGAATGAATTATTTGTTACATTTTTGTTTCTACCATATTCACTACTTGTAAATATCTCATGAAACTTAAAGAAAAAAATGTCTTCTTTAATATCTCCTCCAATCAGTTTACAAAATTACAAAATGTCATCTCATACCCCCTGGGAGACACTTGTGGCCTATTTCTAAGGTCAGTCTGTTTAAAAATAATGTAGAA
The DNA here is from genome assembly GCA_902168425.1 of Peromyscus attwateri. NCBI lineage: Eukaryota > Metazoa > Chordata > Mammalia > Rodentia > Cricetidae > Peromyscus > Peromyscus attwateri. The sequence goes on from CABHPP010144145.1 coordinate 29,923, forward strand.
AAAAAGTTGATAGAAGAAGCAGTGTCAGAAGAATAAGTTTCATAGAACCCAGAAACTCCACATAACCACTTATTGCACCAGTTCCCACTTCTTAGCATGAACATTTGCTCTTTTCTCCCTTGGTGGTGCCCATGCAAATTCCTCTGCCTCCCTGGTGTTGACACTCTTCACACACCATATGTTGCTGCCATTATGATAACTTGCCTGAGGCCATTATGAGAAGTACTAGATCCTCACAGAAAAGGAATGGACTAGGAATGCTCAGGCAGAGAGCCTTCAGAGTGGCTGCCAGGACAGGGTACAAATGCTAATTCCTTACATTTCACTTCATAAATAGATACTTCCAGCATCCACTCAATCATTTTTATGAGTAATTATCAGTGTGTTTTGTCATCTGAAAGCATTTACTTGGTGAACACATATGAATATATTGGTTATTCCCTTGTAACATGAGGAGGTGGGCAAATGGAAGAACATGCATCTTTCATGCCCTTAACTATAGAGAAGTGAAAGGCTCTGAAAGAGTGGTGTAGTTAGTATATATCTAGGTCAGTCTTACTTTATGCCCTTTATATTCATGGTTAAAACTGTGGAAATGAACACAAAGTTTTGATATTTTTATAACTTTTAGAAAATTATGTAGATGTTTTGAGCATTTAGTTTTAATTCAGAAATCCAGATGCATGGTAAACAGCCAAAAGAACTTTTCCTTCTCTTGAAAATTACACACATATGAACTGAAAAATCAAATCTTGTGTGTTTTGAATGAGAAATGTTCCCATTTGGTTTATATATATTAATACTTGATCCTGAGTTGGTGGTGCTATATGGTTGGGCTATAGGTCCTTTAGGAAGTGCAGCCTTGTTAGAAGTGTATCCTGCCCCATTTCCTGTCCTCTATCTTGGCTTATTCTTGTTTGAGGGTTAAACATGTTTTTTCTGCTTCCTGTCCCTGCCACCACGCTATACTCATAATTATGGACTCTGTCTCTCTGGTACAATAAGCTAAAATGAAATTCTTCCTTCAGTTGTGCTTGGAAAACATGATTGCTGCATTCTTGGACTCACCATAGCTGTGGACTCTGAAGTGTTGGTGCCTTCAGCACACCATTGTGGATAAGGAGAGGCTCCAGAGGCCTGGTCTCTCCCTAAACATTAGGTCATAACAGTTGCTGGAAGAGGGAGATACATTTTCTTCATTGGCATAGACACTGGCAAATTACCTGTGGTTCTATAAATAACCCTTCACCTATGCTCCTATAAATAAACCTAATTAAATTCAGGAGGTCATAAAAGACATTAAAGTAGATGGGGATCCACCTTTGAAGAGGAGAGGAATAAGTGGACATGAGAAGGGGACCCAGAGAGTGTGATGGTGGTGATTTTGACCTAAATCCATTATGTATATGTATGAAAACATCACAGCAAAACTGATTATTATGCATAGTTAATATATTCTAATAAAACATTAAAATTATTGTACTTTACTTTTGGAAAAATGTAAATATTGAGAATGTGGAAAACATTTCCCTAATCCTGGATTCTGTCAGGCCCCAAGATTTAAAATTCCCAAGAAATGCAATAATTAAGGAGCTGGAGAATCTTCTCCCTGAAGTCAGTACTGTCTAAAGCCCCACCCAACATCTGGGGTTTGCTCTGACATATTCTTACCTGTAGGCTTCAAATTTCAGCTAGTAGATATTCCTTTCATGGCTGTCATTTACTTTACTGGTCCATCATTTTGATATTTAGATGTCATAATAGAATCTGGAAGTGTTAGGCAGGGAGCAAGCAGTCTCTGTTTTTCCATGACTGGTTCCCTTCTCTCCATTCATCTACTGTGGGTCTCAGGTTCTTCTCTTGTGAAATCCTGTAAAAATCCATCCCAGTTTGAGATCCTAGAGAATGAAACTCTAGTTTCTAATGTACTAACAAAAGCTAAATGTCTAGAGATAATAAACCCGTCTTTGATACCAAATCATTATGTTAAACTTGGATACCTCTTTCTCCCCAAGTCATCATTTATCTCCACTAAAATGCTAATTAGAGGAACATTGACAAATCTGAATAATATATTTTCCTAGACATAAAAGATGTTATAAAACTTTCTGGTACCAAGTAACCAAATGTCAAATTAGGGGATTGGGATGTGAGAACACACATTTTAATATTTCCTGTTTGAGAAGTTTCCAACAAATCTTGCAAGGCTGATAGGATTATTCTACTTTTCTAAATAAGCTATTAGAAATCACAAACCAACTGTATTGAACTTGAAATCATGGTGGTTCTGTGCTGGCACATAGTGATGCTGAACAATGCTCTTATAATAAAGGAGAGGTAAAAGGAGTGAAAAAGAAGTGGGTGGAGTCCTAGTCACTAAGGCAGTTTCTGTGTGAATAGATTAGGTAATCAGGGGACAGTCCATGTGTGTGCTTCAAAATCTCTCCCTTTAGTAACATCCCCCTAGTGCCAGCCTGGGATCCAGTGATAGCTAATAATAGAGCTAAGCTTTGTCCTTCACCAAAGACAGAAAAAGGAAAATGGAGTGTGTTTTGATGCTTGAACATAGTCCACAAGCAAACATTCTATTCACCAAATAGTAGACAAGGCCATATTCTTCTTACTGAGAATAGATCAAGTCAAAGAAAGACTCATATGTTCTTGCAAATGATACCTATAGTCTAAGCTCTGTATAGCCATAATGATATATTTTTGGTGAACTCTATTGAAATTAAAAGTTAATTATTCAAAATATTATGCATTTAAAAGGTGACAGTAGTTTTAAAGAACACTAGACAAGACTACTGGCTCCTAGGTATGGCTGATGGCTTCAGGTAGGACAGTCACACTAATGCCAGCTTCCCATTTATTCCACAAAGGTACCTTATGCAAGACAGTCATTACCTTAAGAGTACAAATGCATGGGTGGTTTGGGAACTTACTAGTATATACATAACACTTGCAGCAAGGAACTACTGATGAGTCCCTCATAAAGTTGGTAATTAGCATTGTCTAAATGTATAGTAACTTTGGGATTTTATGTGCTGCTATGTTATCAGGCAAGAGTAGTGGTCCTCCAGCTTGTCCTGTTTTCTCCTTACTGTGGAAAGATTAATTTTCTCAACACAGTAACTCCCCCTTGTCCACAGGAGGCATGATCCAATCCTCATGAAGCCTAATACAAGGACAGGATGTATGATCACCAATATTGATTGTAAACATGCCTAGTTTCTGCTGTTCCTATGAGAGGTTATTTATAATAGATTATCTAAATTGTCAAAATCCACCCTAAATATGGGTAATACCATTTCATGGGCTGTAGCACTGGACTGAATAACAAGGATAAAGCAAGCTGAATATGAGCATTCATCTCTGTGCTTCTTGACTGTGAGTGCATTGTGAACAGTTGCCTCATACTCCTGCTATTGTGCCTTCCCCTCCACGTACCCTCACAGTGTGATCCAAAACAAACCCTTCCTTAATTGAGTTGTTTTGTCAGGATATTTTATCATAGCAACAGGAAAGACAACTAACTAATATATTGTGGGACGTGGGAATAGGTCTATGACCATTTGCTAGAGTCTGGGCAACCTATCATGGATCAGATCACTGAAGAAAACTGACAATTCTCTTTGAACGTATTTCTCTTTATAAGTTCATATCACACAATAATAGTTATTTTATATCAATGGGTTAATCAAAACCAAAAGGAATGGCTAGCAAGATACCTCAGTCCATGTAATGTTTGCCATTTAGGCATGAGGGCCTGAATTCTAAACCAAGCACCCAGATAAAAGGCCAGGAGGAGAAACACATGAGTGTGACCTCAGTGTTGGGGAGGCAGAAAGGAGGATCACCAGGGGCTTTCTGGCCAGCCAATCTAACTGAAACTGTGGTCCCCAGGTCTAAATGAGGGACTTTTCCTGCCTAAGAATTCAGTGGATTTTTCTGAGGAATGGTTACTGTGGTTAATGTCAGCCAATGTACAAGCCAATGTGTGCATTATGCCCTGCCCACAAAACACACACACACACACACACACACACACACACACACACACATACACATACACACACACACATATACACATACACACACACACACACACACACACACTAACATAAAATGAAATAAAAACAGTAACAAAATCCATAGTTTTGTAATTGCAACGGACATTGCTTATTCTTGTTGTCCTGTGAATCTGTTTGACAGTATTCCTTTCTTTACCCAAAATAGTGTCAGAGTAGGTTCTTTTTCAAAATGCAAAACAGATCTCTTTCTAAGCCAATCAATATCCTATCATCCAGGCAAAGACAATTGGTCAACAATAGTCCCATACCCTATTTCTAGCCAATTGCAGCATAAATTTGAACTCTGTTCATATATCTATCTATATCTATATCTATATCTATGTCTTTCTGAATGAATTGAACCTGGTCTACTATTTAGGTTTTTTTTTCTATTTTTGGTAAGAAGATAATTTTGGACTGCTAATGAAGCTGGGATTATTGGATAGAGCACCTGGAAAAAACCAGTCAGCTCCAGGAAAGAAAAGAGAAAGAGAGAGGAGGGAGCTGGGGCTGGGTGATCCCTCAAGGGACCTCTCCTCACTGAACTAGTTTCTTTCACTGGACTTCCACTTCTCCTTAATAAAGTCACAAGTTAGTTGGTAAAGTCTTCAAAACATTGGCCAAACTTAACCAAATGAAAGCATAGATTATAGTATGTCTGGATTATAGTCTGAAATATAAATGGCAAAAACAAACAGCTGTCCCCAAAAGTTCAAAGAAACACTAAAATAATATAGTTATTCAAGACAAGGTTGGTCCTAGTCTCTGCTTTACCATGAAGTTTCCGACAATACTAAAACATGATAAAACCAAAACAAAAATAATATAGAAGAATGAGTATTCATGAAAGGAGTGAAAGAATGGATTAAGATACTGTTTTCAGGTGGCAGAAAAAATAGAGATGAATAATACCTAGATATCTGTCACCTTATTCAAATCTGAGCAAGGAAATTACTGTCTTTTGTAGGATATAATGCCATGCATTGCTTATGTGTATACATATACATGAGAGGATATACATGTAAAGGCAGAGAAAAAATAATTTCAGTCATTGTGATTCACTGAAGTATAAGTCAAGGGCTGATGAGACAGCTCAGCAGGTAAAGGTGCTTGTTGCCAATGAGATTATCTGAATTCAATACCCAGATCATTTGTGGTGGAAAGTTAGACTCCATTCCTGAAAGTTGTCTTCAGACATGTGCAAATGCACCTCAGCTTGCATGAGCACACACAGAGAAAGAGAGAGAGAGAGAGAGAGAGAGAGAGAGAGAGAGAGAGAGAGAAAGAGAGAGAGAGAGAGAAGAAAAATAAATAAATAATTTAAGATAAGAAATAAGTAAAAGCTAATTTACCATAATCTTTGTGAATAAAATCTTCAATGAATTGGCTGAATTAATAAGTATGAAAATATTTTATAAGTGTATGGTGTTAAATGCATGACAATTATTATTACCATAGGTATGATTATGCAAAGTAATTAATGTCCATCAAAACTCAAGCAGAATAATAATGATAAAATCTTAGACTATCACAATCATGAATTTGGTTAAAACATAATGAAGTGACATCCAAATTATTTTAAAATGAAACTAGATGTATTATATGCTAATAACACCTTCAAAGTTTAGCAAGCCTATAAAATACAATTTCCAAAGTATTATCTTGTAGACACTGACAATTTAAGTGTGAATATATAATTACATCATTAGCATTATAATGTTCTCAAAATTTTAAAGCAAGCATTATGCAAAAGACACAAAAAACATGATATATACCATGCAGATGACCAGCATTGTTGAACCAATACAGAAATTAGAAGTACTGAAAAAGTGAGGATAGAATGATGGCTCAGTAGTAAAGAACACTTGCTGCTCTTCCAGAGGACTGGAGTTCAGGTCCCAGCACCCACATTAGGCAGCTAACAACCACCTGCAACAGGATCTCATGCCCTTTTCTGGGCTCCATGGGCAACTGCACACATGTATACATAACCCACACACAGATACAAACAGACACATTAATAGAAATGAAATGAGAAGAGGACACTGATTAGAGTGACATGAATACATTTTAATACACAATAAAGTGAAATCTGCCTGTGTGCAATTCACAAGATACATGAGTTTGTAGTCATCTCTGCTCAGTTTAGCTGTGGAGTTTCTCTTATTCCAAACCTTTATGTAAAATGCAATATTAGAGATGGTTGTGACATTGCCTGCTGAATGTTTTGTTCTCCCCACCTGACATTTAAATAACACAAATACCTTTTTAAAGCAATGGTAAAATATGCTCGAAATGAAAGATCAAAGGCCATTAATCAAACCTAAATTAAAGTGAATGGTTTAACTTTCCCCCATTTGGAGATTAAATGTAAGCATTTAAATACACACACCATAAAAATATATGGTTCATAATATTTTCCATCCAATCATTTTCTGAATGACAGTAATATGGCTTTACCTTGTTCAGGAGCTGTCTTAAAAATTACTTTACAAAGTATTTCATACAATATTGCAGTGGAGAACAATGTTAGAAATCATTCCATAACATGGGCTGGGGAGATGTCTCGTTGAGTAAAATGCTTGTCACACAAGCATGAAGACCTGGGTTCAAATCCCCAGATCCCACATAAAGCCATAAATCATACTCCTCTGAATGTTGTCCTCTGACTTCCACATGTCTGGGACACATATATGCCTACTTTAACATATATGTGAACACACACAGTCATGTGCATGTGCGCACATACACACAAGCACACACACATATAATCAAACACACACCTACACAGAAAAATTACACAAACAAGAAATAATTCAAGGTCATATATGAATAGGAATACAGAAGCATGAAGGAAGTAATGAGATTGAGGGGTGTACTTGTGGTTTGGGAAGCTCCTAGAAGGAAGCCTTTCTGCATTCTGGGTAAATGCAAAGCTCTTCCAGTCTCACCCAAATTCTTAAACCTAGATAAGATCCTCTTTACAAAGCAGATCTAGAAAAAAAAAATAAAAATGAAAAGCAAACAAACAACTTTGCTCCTCCAATCCACCATGTTTTTGTGTTGCTCTCTTCCACATCAAATAAGACCTGTATGGTAGCTTGAATGAAAATGTCTCCCACAAGTCCCTGTATTTACACACCCAGTTCCTAGTTTGTGGGATGTTAGGGAACATGTATGAAGTGTAGACTTGCCAGAGGAAGTATGTCTCTAGTGGCAAGACTTGAGGGTTTATAGTCTTGCCTACTTCCTTCTCTCTCTCTGCTTCCTATGTGTGGATGAAAATGTGACCCGGCAACTCCCTGCTCTGCTGCCGTTTGTAGCCATGCCTGTTGTCATCACTTTCCGTGATGGACTCGTTCCCTCTGGAAACATTAGCCAGAATGAATCCTTTCTTCCTTAAGTTGTCTTTGGTCATGGTATTTTATCACAGCAATGGAAGAGTAACCAATACAGCATGCACCACCCGTTTCATCTCCTGCGTTTTTCCAGAATGTCTGGGCTGTCATCTTCTTCTAGCAGAACTATGTTGTTGAGTTGCTAAGGGGCTGTCTTAGTTAGGGTTTCTATTGCTGCAAGGAGATACCATGACCACAGCAACTCTTATAGAGGAAAACATTTAATTGAGATTAGTCAGGTATGGTGTTTCATGCCTTTAGTCTCCTTTCTAATGTCTATAGCAGTTTATTTAAGCAAATACCTATTAATTATCAAAATATGTTATCAATTTCCGAATAATGTTGATGATTACTGTATAAAGGTGATTGATCTCAAAAAAATACTTAAAATAAATACATTCTGGCACATGATAGGAAATATAGTATATCAGGGGAAAACTCAAGACCAACAAATGGGTCATAAAATTAACTTCAAGCATTTGAGTTACGGTTCTTCATCTAAGTACAAACATAATGGGAATAGATTTTTTAATAGTAAAATTATAAACAAGATTTCTAGTTTTTGTTCCATTTCTGTGATAAACACATTGGGCAGTAAAGAGTTTATTTCATCTTATAGATTACACTCTATCAGTAGGGAGTCAGGACAAAAATTCAGGGCAAGAACCTGGAGGTAGGAACTACAGCAGACACCACGAAGGAGTTCTGCTTACCGGCTTGCACTCCTAGTTTGCTCAACCTACTTCTTATGCAATCCAGGGCCACCTGCCCAGGAGTAGCATCACCCACAATCATCAATCAAGAAAATGCCCCACAGACTTGCCTGCAGGCCAATACAATGGAGGCAATTCTTCAGCAGGGATTCCTTTTCTCAGCTATGTCTAGGTTTGTGCCAATGTGACAAAAACTATCAAACACACAAGGACTCATCCAACTTTTGCTCTTGGAAAAATCACATGAAATAGTTCGATGAATGTTGATATGTTGACAAGTAAGTTTCCAGCACTCCTATGATGAGTTGAGATGAGGAAGCAGAAGACTATGGCACTAATAAAAAATTCCTGATGAATCAACCTATCTATACATTTTTGTAAAATGGAAATGGAAATATTATAATAAAGGTCTGTAAAAACAGATATGAAAAATGTGTATCTAATTTTAAAATAACATAGAAGTAATATAACAAAGGTTATATCTTTCAGATATCTAATATTTTAATGAAAATATTTTTAGTATAGTCAGGTAATTTTTACAAAGTGTTTCTCTTTGAGATTGCAATAAAATGTTGGTTATAACCTCATCAAATATCTATTTCAGTTGCAGAACACAATACGTTTGGGTATAGTTTAATGGTTTACATATTAATTTTTTCATTTCCGTCTAATGAGCAGAAAAATACTTTAATATAAATGAAGTTATGGCTGTCATTTTCTTCCTCAACTTAGTTCCTCAGATTTATGGCCAGGGCCATTAAACTGTTATTTGCATTTGAGGAGGAAAACATTAAGTTGAAGAGGAAGTAAAATTCTTCTCAAGACAATTATTGTCCATTTTTATTCTTATTGTCTGATCAATTAGTGCAGAAGGTTATAAGATAATGCAGTGAAATTTTGATGGATACACATAGTCAATATCTCAGCAATTCAGGAGGCAAAACAAATTTCAATAAAAACAATAATAATAAATTCACTGGAAAGGAAAAAAGATCGAGCTCAACTGAGATTTCCCACTGGGCTTAAGAAGGTATGAAATTACAGGCGAGGAGAGGCCACTGCAAGCTGCTCACAGGATGCCCCCAAATGTGGCTTGATTTACCCATTCTCTTTCATTTCAAGCTAATAACTTCATTCTTGTTTTACAAAAGCAACCCTTCTTTGTGTTGTTTCATTTGTTTGTTTTGTTTGTGCTTGCTAGGCAAGCACTTCACCATGGAGAGACCTCAGCCCAAAGCAACCATTTTATGAGAGGATTCTGTCAACCATTTGAATGATTGTACCCCCTCTGCCTAAAAACTGCCTGGATAGGCCAAAAAATACAGTCAGTGGATTTTCACAATTCCTAACTATGTACCAGTGTCTTCTTATGATCAAGAGTTTTAATCTGAGTTCTGGTGCTGACACTGAAAAACCATGTGGGTTTTTTGTTTGTTTGTTTGTTTTTATGAAGAATAAGACTTGAATCTACAGTTTGTGGAATAACTGACTAATTTTTCTGTATGTATACTTAAATATTTTTAAGTTAGCTTCTTCTACATAGTGAAATTAATGTATTTAGATTTTCCCATTGCATCACTAATAAAATGTCATAAATACTTATGAAGTCTTGATATAGTCTCCAACTTTGCCAGAGTCAACAGGTACTATCATCATCAATAATACCAAACTGCAGCACCAAAAGTAAGATGCTATGGGGTGGAAATTCAGCTCAGCTGGTAGAGAGAATGCCCAATGTGCCCTAAGCACTGAGTTCAATCCCCAGCACTGCTTAAACCTGGCTCAGTCACATGCACTGTAATCCCAGCCCCAAGTATGAGTACCACTCTGTGGGCTAGAGTCCTGAACTACGGCAGGAGGAAGAAGTAAGCAAAACACTAACATTCCTTGCTCCAGTTGCTGACAGTGGATGGGATGGGACCAACCACCTCCCTTTCCCGACCTTAAGTGCTTTTCATTGAACAAGGAGCCAAAATGAACACTTTCTCCCCTAAGTTGCCTTTGTCAGGTATTTGATCAGAGCAATGAAAACAATAAACATTTCAATGTAACTTTATGTTTTAAAAATGATTTTCCAGGGGCTAGAGTGATGGTCCTGAGGTTAAGAGCACCCACTGTTCCTGCAGAGGACCTGAGTTTGCTTCCCAGCACCCATGTCTTCAGACAGCTTACAAATGCCTGTAACAGCAGCTCTACGGGTATTTGATGCCTCTGCCCTCTGTGGGCACATGCATCCACAGACACCCACATGCACCCATATGCACACAATACTCACACACACATATATGTACATATACATGAACACACAATAAAAACTTAAAAGTAAAAATAATAAAAAACTGAATTTCCCTTTGTATGTATAAGCTGAACATCTCATATCTGATTATAAACAATGCTCCAAAATTTGAAAGTTTTTGAAGACAAGTGACACCACAGAAGGAAACTTCCTAGCTTACCTCATGTGACAAGCATAGTTCTCAACACAACCATGACAAAGGAATTACAGAAAATCATAGTAAATACATTTTCTATTTAGAAAGGAGTCTTAGCCTCAATATATCTCATTGAATGAAAGCAAATGCTCACAATCAAAGCCATGTAGGTGAGGAACAGCTCTCAAATGTAGATCTGGAGCAGTTCTCTCTAGGCTCCAGTATTTCAGATAAAGGAGCATAAATCAGAACTCACCTTCTTGTTACGTAAGGAGAATAGATGGCTGTCAAGAGCCCGTCACAGTGACAGGATCAGGAAAAGCATAGATGCACACGGAGAGTCTCAACTCACTTTGGAGACATGTATAGGATCTATAGGCCAACAATATTTTAGAATGCAATTTAATTGAGCATATGCATTCATCCCACCATTTTTCTTCCAGTCTTGCATGCATCCACTTATCCATTCATTCATGCATTGATCATTCACCAATTTCTAAGTTCACTTACTGTAAGGAGTCCTCTCTCTTTTCTCCATATGTGTCTGCTGTCCATTGTTATAACATTTGATAGTGCTTTAATTTTTGTGTGTAACAAGTCATCACGTGCTTGTCTCATTCATTTATTGCTACAGATGGCAAATTTGCCACTTTCCTATGAGGCCTTTCCTTCCTAAGCTCAAAACCTGTATTCTATTTTCTATATGCAAAGAGTGACTATCATTAGTTGTGTGTTGTGTCATGTTAGCAAACAAAGGTGATTTTTATGTTCTTTTTTTGGTCCTGGAGATGAACTTGGCTTGAATACATGCCTTGAAGGTGTTATAACACTGAGTTCCTGTGGGACTGCATAGATAACTTTCTAAAGATAAAACACCTTGTAAGTTCATTGTGATGATAGTAAACATAGAAAATATACAATAAGCAGAGTTTGGTGGGGGCAGCTCAGTTGTTAGGATGCTTGGCAATCAGGCATGAGTTCAGATCCTCAGCACCCAGGTACAAACCAGGCACTGAGGCAAAAGCTGCAATACCACACAGTCTAGCTGAATCAGCAACAGCTTCAGTTTTAATGAGAGACCCTGCCTCAAAACATAAGGTAGATAGCAATAGAAAATGACACCCAGCATTGACCTCTATATTCCACATGAACACACATGTGGATGTGCATGGGTGAATGGGAGTGCACTTGAGCACACACACTCACAGAAATAGACAAGCACACTTCAGTATGACTCAATTTTTATTATGCTCAAGAGCATGCAAGACTAATCCATTTTATTTGTAGACAGTTATTAAGTAACTAAGCCCATAAATGAAGTCAAAGACTTGCATGCCATGGTGGTACAATCAGCTCAGCTATAGGAATGGAGCAGGCATGAACTTCAAGGTCTCCCAGGACATTGGGAATGTGTTTTTTTAGGGATGGGTCGGGGGTGGTGGAGGTTATATAACATGGCTGTTTGCTCCTGAGTCATTTACTTAGTTAACTTTTGAGTGTTGTACCAAGTTATACATATGTTTATAAAATGTCCTCTGTGTATTAAGGTTCACGGTGTAAAGTTAATTTAAAGAAGTTGCTGTGGCCTGCTCTTCCCAACTTTTTTGAAGTGCCACTGATTTTTCTTTCCTTAACTTTTCTCTCTCCAGCAATGCCAGTGCTATTTTTGAATATCCCGTGCTTTAAAAATTCATACACAGCATCTGGAGCTTGATGCAGAAATGACACCACAGACTTCTAATAGATAACTATGTTTGGCTTGTTAGATTAGCCTTCCTGAGAGAGTTTTTTTCCTTCTGTCTGGCACCATTGGCATACATATCCATAATAAATAACTATATTTGTGCTCATTAACTGATTGCTCAATGTCCACCATTCTTGCCCCTGTCATAACTAAAGTTCATCATATTTTAGAAAAAAAGTTTGGCTGAGTATATTGTAGGTGCATTGACTTATGTCAGAGACAAGGAAGTGGCTTGGATTTTTTTGCCCTTGAGGACACTCTGTTTATGACATTTGTGCGGGAAAATTGGATTATTGAGAAAAATTTTGTCCTCAGGGTTTATAACCAGTAAAAAGCAAGTGCTGTTATTATTTACTCAAGTGGGAAGTTTCTGAGGCCTGATTCCTGCTGTATGCCTTATTTATAATAGGCCACCGGATACTAATGATAAGCATGGCTTGTTTACTCATATTGAGTGGACTCAGAGCAGCTCATCATTTTTGCTTTTGTTTTCTTATTTGTGTTATTGTTGTTGAATTAGAAGGAACTAATAACTAATGAGGCTGGATTTTAATTTCTGAACTTTTTCAAATTATAACAATTCCAGGATTTTATTCTCATACGTATGTCTGTCATACCAATCCTAAAATTATCACAAACATGATCCAATTTCAGATGGAAGTCAAGCATTTCTCTACATCAGTTTGGTGTTCTAGAACTTTGTGTGTCCCAGCACTTTGATGGGTGTCCCAGAGCCCTGGGAGATTCAGACTTCTGCACAGACAGATACAGCACAACATGGTGGTTGGAAGTGAAAATATTACCCATTTAGACAAATAAGCAATAGTTATAGGAGCTCCTGTCCTGTTCCTTTCTACATGGGACATAAACTGAATTTACAAAGCCTCAAGACAATGTTGAGTAATAAAAATGGTCTTGTCCTGAGAAGTGAAAGTGGTGAATTCTTGTTCTGTGTCTGCTACATGCACATGAGTGTGTGTGTGCGTGTGTGTGTGTGTGTGTGTGTGTGTGCGTGCGTGCGTGTGTGTGTGTGTGTGTGCGTGCGTGCGTGCGTGCGTGTGTGTGTGTGTGTGTGCGTGCGTGTGTGTGTGTGTGTGTGTGTGTGTGTGCATGTGTTTATGGTTAACTTGCATCATCATCTTCTCTGTAGTTAGACCCACCTAGGAGACACACTTCCAGGTGTGTCTGTTATAGTGTTTCCAAAGACTTTTAACTGAAGGATGGTGACTTACCCTGATAAATGCAATGCCATTCCATGGCCTGGGGTCCCAGAATGAATAAGAAGAGAAGACAATGAAATTCAGCTGAGCACATCATCTACCTCTCTGTATCCTGACTGGGTCTATGTGAGCAACCTTCCACACCCACTTCTATGATTCCCTGTCATGATGGACCCTCGAAGCATTAGTCAAAGTGGGCCCTTCCCTCCTCTAGTTGTCTTTGCTCTGTTATGTCCCAGCAACAAGAAAAACAACTAATCCACTGAGGCAGAGAGCAGGCAGCCACACTTCTAACGCTTTCCATTCTTTTACTAGCTCAAACTGTTTAGTATCTAGAACCAATCACAGCAATGTTCTCTCCCTCTTTTCCAAGGTACCTATCCCCACTGCCCAAGGGGCACACAGTATCATCTCTCTGAATGACAATATATGCAGCATACAATTTATCCAGTCCTAGTGCCAATGAGTGGGCACTTGTCAGCAGCTGTTGTGCAACGACTTCTGCATTCCAGAAGTGGAGCAAAAGCACAGCAACAGAGACAGAGGAGAGCTCACATCCTGAACCACAGGAGGAAGCAGAGAGAACTCACTGGGGATGGTGGAAGAGTTTCAAATTTCAAAGCCTGCTTCCAGTGACAAGCTTCCTCCATCAGGGCCACACTTCCTTATCCTCACCAAACAGCCACAAACTGGAAACCACATATTCAAATATTTGAGATTTATAGGTAACATCTCATTCAAGCTACCACAAACCTGTGATGGCTAAGGAAACTCCATTTTGTGCTAGGCATCCATTTTGGTTCCTAGTAGCTGTTTGTTTCTGACTCAAGTCCCTGAAAGATAAGTTCCCTGCAACTCTTACTCCTTGATGCTCACCCAGAAACATCCAACCAGGACCATCTGCTTGTTATGATATGACCAACTGCTGATTTTGTCTTCTGTAACTTGCTTATGCAGGCATTCAAGGACTATTTTGATGTCTTCTTGACCATCTAATCTTGGAAGAGCAAACAGCTCTTGTGGGTTTGCATTTAAAAACACTTCCTTCACCCTCTTTTGGGCTGCATGGCTCTGGTTTGAACTAGAGACTGTGGTCCTGCTAGCAGCTTTAATAAATGTGCCTAATTGTAATCTGAGTTGTCTCAGGGTCTTTTCCAGTGGTCTTGAATTCCACAACAAGCCAAAGGCCCAACAGAGAATAGCACCAAGGAAAACAACCCAGTGATATTTCAATGACAACCACAAAAGAAGTACAACCCTAGCAGGAATAAGTGTCTGTGACTCCTGGAGATAGTTTCAGTCATTGAAAAGTGAAATCATGGACTGGAAAGAGAGAGCTCAGTGGATAAGAGCACCTGCTGCTCTTCCAGAAAACCCGAGTTCAGTTCCATCATGATTTCATATGGCCCACAACCATGTGTAACTCCAGTTCCAGGGGATCCAATGCCTTCCTCTGGCAATTGTGGGAGCTGCACACACATGCCATGCGCACACACAAATACACCTTTTATTTATGTGAAACTATGCTGACTCAAAGAAAACCAATGAGACAAAACCAACAAAAATCTATATAGTATATACACAACAACGGGGTTAGAAAGTATGTTTAATGTGAGCAAGAAGACTCAAGAAGAGACATGGAAACTTCTAATTTGGATAAAAACTGGTGGGAACTCTCCCTGATGTTGATAAGGCACATGTGTGACAATACAGTCTAATGTTGCATCCTGTAGACCCTAGTTATTGCAAGACATGCCCTCTCCTTTATGGGGGAATGGATTATATCAACTCAATTATTATACTTGGAGAAAAGGGTTTTAAGAATATTCTAAAAACACTATTCAAAACTTTGATTCAATTGTACAGTTGTCAATAATGGACAAAGAGAAGCCAAGAAAACCACAGATGGCAGGATCTGAACCAGTCATGTGGACGAATGTATATTCCCAGTGCTGTCAGATCCCATCCACCTAGAACACATGACAAACATCACAATCTTCCTTTGTATTGGTGTTCCCCTTCTAAATAAAATAAGATGGACTTTCTTCACTTGGATAAGGAAGAAGATAGATTTACTGAAGGCAGAATGAATTCATAGATGCATGCAGAGTTTGGTTCTAAGTGTGTCTCTCCTCCAAGTTGCTAACCATAGTCCAGTTGCACATCTGGGTACAGTCATTACAAAGATGATTGACTCATTTGATGAAGGTGGAGAAGTCTCATATTGACTATGGACATATTTCTACGGACAATTATGAAGGATCCATTGTCATCAAGACCTTCAGGAAGAAATACTGTAGAAACTGAAGATACGGTTTTAGAATTTCTGGTAACTGCATCCTCGAGCATGGTAATGAACATACCATCTATAAGTAATACTAGAGCCAAACAAGTGTAAGGGCTTTGTGTCATCAAGTAGCCGCATGATGCATAAAGAGGAGGAACTGGTAGTTGAATAAGATCCACAGGAGTTACAAATAACTGCAACCCCCTTCTCTCGTGTGTGCGTGTGTGTGTGTTTGTATGTATTGTGTGTGTGTGTATGTGTGTGTGTGCATACCTACATGCTTACACATCTGTGTACATATGTGTGTCCTCATGTAGGCACATGCACATAAAAGCCAGCTGTCAACCTTGGGTTTTGTGAAGCAGGCCATGCCCACTTTATTTTAGAAGCCAGGGTCTCTCATGAACCCAAGATGTTTTCGTATTTCCATCTTTCCAGGGCTGGAATTACAAGCTTATGACAGGACACTGGGGAATTTTGCAAGGATGCTGGTGAACTAACTTAAGACCTCATGAAAGTACAGTAAGCACTTTACTGAACGAGCTGTTTCCCAAGGCTTAGTTGTTTTCAACTTTATGTTTTCTCCCTTGATAGCCAGATAATCAAATTTATAGAGACCTGGTTTTAATAAACACTGCAAAAATGAGTGCAAAGTGAAAAGCCACATTACTTGCAATCCCGGAAATCTATTCAGAAAGATAGTTTACATGCTAATGAAAACACTTAAAAGTGTGATTCTTCAGTCATCATTTTTCAAGGATATTTTGGAAGAAGTACTTCTTGGTTCTGAGTGTATGTTTAATTAACTATTTTCTTTAGATCTGAAGCTTTCTATGATGTTTTCCACACATTATTTCAAGGTATCAAATAATCTGTGAGTTTTTCAAACCCTTTAAGGTCCTGTCCCTCAAGCTTGTCTGTTTAGGGAATCATAGGGACAATTCAGCTAAGTTGTAAAGAACAGAGGTTTTATCATTTCTAAGGCCTCAAAAACAGTTTTGTAAATAAAATGTTGGAGTACCTTGATCAAACCAAGATGGAATAAAAGATGTTAAAGATGGATGGCTTTCATAGTGTTGGAAGATGCTGTGCATGTGGGGTACTAGAAGCAAACAATCATTAACAGATTAATTCAGCTGTGGACCCTTAATGCAACATTACAGCTCTTCCATGTAAGATGTGATCATTGGTGCTATACTGGCAAGTCAATTATAGAGTTAAAAAAATAATTTTGTGATTGGTTCTGAGGACTGCTCAATAGAAGAATTCATATTTGTTACTGTAAACCTGGTAAAGAGCATGTCACTAAGCAGGCTTGAATAGTGAAGCTACTGTTATTTTGCTAAGTTAAGATATGCAAATGAAACCATCCTCTGAGTAATCGTATTAATACTTGGATTAGTGCCTCTATCAACTTTGGTCTGGAAGTTTCTTTTTATAGTGGGCAGCAAAAACTGTAGAGAGTAATAATTCATCAAAATGTTAGCAATACAGTTGAATACTCAGGCCAAAATGGGACATAGGTATCACTTGTTTCAAGACTGGGGAACACCCCAGAACAAGTGGAAAACTGAAGGGCTGAAGGAAGGGTTGCAGTGTTATGGGGTCCTGCCCAAGACCTGCACAATATTGGACCTGTCAGAATTCATACATGGGAGGTGGGGAGAGGAGTTCATGAAGCCTGGCCTGTCCCTAAGGATTTATGGGTAGTTAATGGTTTCTGAAGGAGGAAAAGGCATTTTCTTTAGTGGGATAGCCACTGGTAAGGTGTCCATGCTCTAGTAGATAACTGTTCTTCCATGCTTTTCTAAGTAACCCTAATGAAACCCAGTACATAATTAAAAATAAACACATGAAAGTAGAAAGGGACATAGTTGGTAAGGGGATGGGTATTAGGTGGAGAGAGGGGGACAAGAAAATAATAGGGTGAATTAGATCAAAATACCTTGTGCACATTATGAAAATATCACAATGAAAAACATCAGTACTGAGAAGCTTTTATAGGGCAAAGGACATGGTCAATAAGACAAAACGACAGCCTACAGAATGGGAAAAGATCTTCACCAACCCCACATCTGACAGAGTCTGGCTGATCTCCAAAATATATAAAGAACTCAAGGAACTGGACATCAAAATAACAAACATTTCAATTAAAAAATGGTCTACAGAGCTAAACAGAGATTTCTCAACAGAAGAATCTCAAATGGCTGAAAGACATTTAAGGAATTGCTCAACATCCTTAGTCATCAGGAAAATGCAAATCAAAATGACTCCAAGATACTATCTTACACCTGGCAGAATTGCTAATATCAAAAACACTGAGGACAGCTTATGTTGGAGAGGATGTGGAGCAAGGGGAACACTTCTCCATTGTTGGTGGAAGTGCAAACTTGTACAGCCACTTTAGAAATCAGTATGGCGGTTTCTCAGAAAATTGGGAATCAATCTTCCTCAAGACCCAACTATACCATTCTTGGGCATATACCCAAGGAATGCTCAATCATACCACAAGGACACATGTTCAACTATGTTCATGGCAGCATTATTTGTAATAGCCAGAACCTAGAAACAACCTAGATGCCCCTCAACTGAAGAATGGATTAAGAAAATGTGGTACATATACACAATCAAATACTACTCAGCAGAGAAAAACAGTAACATCACGAAATTTGCAGGCAAATGGATGGAACTAGAAAATAACATCCTGAGTAAGGAAACCCAGAATCAGAAGGACAAGCATGGTATATACTCACTCATAAGTGGATATTAGATGTAAAGCAAAGGATAACCAGACTGCAAAACACAGCTCCAGGGAGGCTAGCTAGCAGGGAGGACCCTAGGAAGGACACATGGATCACCCAGCAAAGGAGAAATAGATGAGATCTTCATGAGCAAACTGGGTAATGGAGGGCAAATGATGGGGGATGAGAACATAGGGGAATGGGAGGTTCAAACTGGAACAGGAATAGAGTGGGAGAACAAGGAAAGAGATACCATCATAAATGAAGACATCGTGGGAATAGGGAGAAACAGAGTGCTCGGGAAGTTCCCAGAAATCCACAAGGATGACCCCATCTTAGACTACTGGCAATAGTTGAGAGAGTGCCTGAACTGACCCACTCTGGTGATCAGATGGCTGAATACCCTAACTGTCATCATAGAGCCTTCATTCAATGATTAATGGAAGCAGATGCAGAGATCCAAGGCCGGGTGCCAGGTCGAGCTCCAGGAGTCCAATTGATGAAAGAGAAGAGGGATTCTATTAGCCATGGACATCAAGATCATGATGGGAAAATATACAGAAACAATCAGCTAGTGGAAATGCATGAACTGTGGACCAACAGCCGAGGAGCCCCCATGGTACTGGACTAGGCCCTCTGGATAAGCAAGACAGTTGTTTAGCTTGAACTGTTCAGGGGGTCCCCAGACAGTGAGACCAGGAACTGTCCTTAGTGCATGAGCCGGCTTTTTGGAGCCTAGTGCCTATGCTGAGGAGACACTTTGCACAGACTTGGTGCAGGGAGGAGGGGCCTGGACCTTCCTCAACTGAATGTACCAGGCTCTGCTGACTCTCCATAGGAGACCTTGCCTTGGAAGATGTGGGAATGGGGGGTGGGTTGGGGGGAAGGCTGGAGGGCAGGAGGAGGGAGGAGAGGGGAATCTGTGGTTGAATAGAAAATCTCTTAATAATTAAAAAAAATGAAAAAAAAGAAAAAACATCAGTAAACAGACTTTCTTGAGAATCATTGGTACACAAAAGCCAAGTGGTAACATACATCATTTGTTGCTAGTCTGACAGTTGAACATATCTCACAACATATGTGGGAAAGAGCTAAAAATAGGAGAAATACATGAAAAATTACCTATGAAGAATATACAGGGCCTGAGAGATGGTCCAGTGGTTAGAGGCACCCAATAGCAAATCTGATGACCTAATTTGAATCCCTAAGCCTCTCATGGTAGAAAGAAGGAACTGACTCATGTAAGTTGTCCTCTGACCTCCACAAGCATGAGCATACATGCACATGCACATGCAGGTACTAGCATACATTCACATGCACATGCACATGCTCACACACACACATGCATACATGTATGCACACATGTTCCAAAAAGCAAATGATTAAATAAGTATAATAGAAGTGTTTTAAAAGAAAAAGAAAGTGAGTGTTGCTCAGCAGTATGGTTTAATTATTGCTTATTTTACTCTGCTGCTAATGACTAATCAGACTATATTCTCACATAAATTCAAAACATGAAAACTTCAAAACTTCAAAAATTAAAGCTTCAAAATCTGCATGGTGTCTATATTTAAACAAGCCATAAAATTTTTATACCTCTCTTCTCTGCAAAGTCTACAAAATACTATAAGTATTAAGCAGATCCAGAAGATATAGTATTAATATATAAAATCCAATTACTGCCATACATAGCATCAGCACAATTAACATTCTTATATTCTTATATTAGCAAGGCAAGAAAACTTGAATATTTTTCAATTTTTAAATTTTTTATCATTTGTCAGGAATATATTCTTTTCTTATACAATGTATCTTGATTACTGTTTCCCCTCCCTATATTGTTTCCAAGCCCTCCCCATCTCCCATCCCCTCCAGATCCAAACCTTTACTGTCTCTCATTAAAAAAGAATAGGCTTCTAGGAGACAACAACCAAACATAACAAAATACAATATAACAAGGTAAAACAAAAACCATCCCATCAAGGCTAGACAAGCTGGACAAGGCAACCCAACAGAAGGAAAGGATCCCAAAGAGACAGCCCAAAAATCAGACCCATTCATTCACTCATTCAGGAGACCCATATAAATATTATGCTGAAAGCTATAATATATATGCAGAAGACCTGGAACAGACACATGTATGTCTTGTGCTTGCTGCTCCAGTCTCTATGTGTTCGTATGATCCTTGGCTCAGTTTATTCAGAGGTCCTTGTTTTCCTGGAGTCCTCCATCTCCTCTGGCTCCCATACTCTTCCCATCTCTTCCTCTGTGGAGTTCTCTGAAATCTGAGGGGAAGGATTTGATGGAGATATCTAATTTTGAGCTGAATATTGCAAAGTCTCTCTCTCTCTTTGCATAATGTCTGGATATGGGTCTCTGTATTTGTTCCCATTTCTGAAAGAAGATTCTTCTCTGATAATGGCTGAATAAGGCACTGATTTATGAGTTCAGCAGAATGTCATTAGGAGTCATTTTGTTGATACTTTTATTTTTTTTCCTTTTTGACCAGTAGTGTTTGGTTTTTCTCTAGGTCCTTGTGCTATCTAGTCTCTGGTTCTTGGTCACCTAGACATTGTTGGGTATCAGTTCCATTTCATGAAGTGGGCATTAAATCAAATCAGACATTGGTTAAATACTCCCACAAGTTCTGTGCCACCATTACCCTAGCATATCTTGGAAGCAAGACAAATTGTAAGTCAAAGTTTTGTGGCTGGATTGGTGTTTACATTTCTCTTTTGACAGTCTGCAGAGTATCTTCCCACAACAAAGACACTAGATCATAGAGTTGAAGGCTCCATGTAGGTTCTGGCTTGACTTCTCCATAGTCAATAAGTTATGTGGTGTGGATGCTATCAGCAACGGTGCCCTGTAGTAAATTTGTGGAGAGCAACCCATTGTCTTAGAAACAGCCTGAGTTGCTTGGGGATTTCCACAGGACCGCCTTTGCCAACAAGCCAATTTAATGTGATGCAGTCCTGCTACTATAAGTCTCCTTTGATTACAAGAGATACAATGTTGAGACTGTCACCCCCATTTTAGGAAATCTCATTAGAATTACCTTCATGTATTTTAGGGAGTTTCTACTGCATGAGGTTGTCCTACCATCCCTCAAATTCTTCTCATTTCTAGCTGTTTCACCCAGAATGCCCTCCCTCAACAGCATCTCCCCTTCCTTTCCCCACCTGGTCCTCTGATTCAGATTCTGACACTTCCTCAATCCACCAATAAAATCTAATCCATTTTCCCCTCACAGGGAGATCCATGTATGCTCCCCCAAGTCTCTTCATCTATGCCTAATCTCTGTGTCTACAGACTCTATATTGGTTATCATTTATAAAATGGCTATTATTCACATATAAGTGAATGCAAACCATATTTATCTTTCTCAGTCTGGGTTACCTCCCTCAGGATGATTTTCTCTAGTTCTGTTCATTCGCTTGCAAATTTTGTGATGTCATTCTTTAGAACAGCTAAGTAATACTCTATTTTGTAAATGTACCACAGTTTCTTTATCCATTCTTCGGTGAGAGACATCTGGCATGTTTTCACTTTCTGGTTATTATGAATAGAGCAACAATGAATATGACTGAGCAAGTGTCCCTGTGGTTGAATGTAGTGTCCTTTGGGTATATGTCCAAAGATGGTATAGCTGGATTTAAGGTAGATCAATTTCTGGGGAATTACCATATTGATTTCCACAGTGGTTGTTGAAGCTTTCACTCCCACCAGCAGTGGATGAGTGTTCCCCTTATTCCACATTCTTGATAGCATAAGATATCATTTGTGTTATTGATCTTAGCCATTCTGACAGGTGTAAGATAGAATCTCAAAGCAGTTTTGATTTGCAATTTCCTGGTGGCTAAGTATGTTGGACATTTCTTTGTTTCTCAGCCATCTGAGTTTCCTCTATAGAGAAATATCTGTTTATATCTGCATCCTATATTAAATGAGTTATTTGGGTTTTTTGATTTCTGGTGCTTTTTTGACTTATTTATATATTTTGGATATTAGCCCTCTATATGTAGATGTGGAGTTCGTAAAAATCTTTTCCTATTTATAAGATGTTCATTGCCTCTTCAGTTTCATGAGGTCCCATGTATTAATTTTTTCTCTTAGTGCCTGTGCCATCAGTGTTCTGTTCAGGAAATCTTATTCTTTGTCAGTGAGTTCAAGGCTGTTCCCACTTTCTCTCCTATCAGGTTCAATATATATGCTTTTATGTTTAGGTCTTTGATCCAGTTGGACTTAATTTTGAGCATGGTGATAAATATTGATCTAGTTGCATTTTTCTACATGCACCCATCCAATTTGAACAGAAGCATTTGTTGAAGATGCTGTCTTTTTTCAGTGTGTATTTCTTGCTTCTTTATCAAAAATCAGTTGTATTCATAGGTGTGTGGATTTATGTCTGAGTTTTCAATTCAATGACATGGATCAATGTGTCTGTTCTTATACCAATTCTATGAGATTTTTTTTTTCTGCTATAGCTCTGTACTACAACTAGGAATCATGGATGGTGAAACCTTCAGCAGTTCTTTGATTATTGAGGATTGTTTTAGCTATGGTAAGAATGAGAATTATTTTTGGGAAACGAATCTAAGTAAACCAAGCTCTTTGTTCAGTTACTTTATTCCTCTGGGATAAAATCCTATCTACATAGCTTCGGTTCTGTTCTCATGCCTAGCTTCTTTCTTGCCTGATTTCTCTCTACTTTTATCTGCTGTCCCCTCTAAGTTCTATCTTAATTCTTTCATCTTAGTTCTGCCCCATGTTGGTTTTTCTTCTCTCATTCTTCCCCATCTGGCTCTTCCTCATCTTCCATTGCATTATTCTAGTCCTCCATCTAGTTCTCCAGTCAAAATCCCCTCCAGTCAAAATCTTCAAAATCCTCTCTAATTCTCTCAGGTATCCAGTTATAAACCCAAGCAATAGCAATCCTCCCCCTCCAGCCAGGTCATCAGGCTTGAATTCCTACAGGGTCATAAGACAGATAAGAATTTTCCTCAGGCAGTGACTGTCAGGCTTTCTTTTACAACCCAAAAAGGGAATGGTTAAAGGAGAAGGCCAGCTGAAAGCCAATGATCAGTTAGTATATCAAAAAGGGAATTTATGTGCTCAATCCACATTCCTAGAAGTGGTTAGGTAAGAAGTTAGGAGTCTATAATGTTAGTAAAGATGTATAAGAAAGGAGGGTCTCAGCTTGAATTGCACAAGAAACAAAGCTATCCACTGGACCTAGAAGACAGGCATTGTTTCCATAAGGGTATTACCTTAGTTCAGGAGATCATTTGGCCTTGGATGCTTGATAGGTATTTTAGATAAATACATTGTTAGGAGTTCTTGGAAGCACACAAGAAAATCATTGTAGGAACCAGATAATATATATGCAAAAGCTAAAATATCATTAAGACTTCTTAAGCCATGGCTTGACCTTTGGAAAGGTCCTTGACCTTTCCAAGTAGTAGCTTTTGTCAAAGTAGCTGGATTCCATTACCTTTTTTTGTGCCCTGCAGCAATATTTTA
This sequence comes from Peromyscus attwateri, assembly GCA_902168425.1. Taxonomy (NCBI): domain Eukaryota; kingdom Metazoa; phylum Chordata; class Mammalia; order Rodentia; family Cricetidae; genus Peromyscus; species Peromyscus attwateri. Next base: position 54,051 of record CABHPP010144145.1, read on the forward strand.
TTCTCACAGATAAATAATTTGAATATTCCCAAGATATTAATTCCAGTCAACCTAGTTTATACATTCAGGGAATCATAAGGAAGAGATTTATATAATTCACAAATATTCTATGTGTTACATGGAAATAAAATGCTTCTTCAATTATGTGATACTTTTCATTTTCAACATAATAGCACTGAGAATTGCCATGGAGACTGTTGGCTAAGCGGAGGTGCTCAAGGCGGCCATGCTGACAGAGGAGAGTGCTGGTTGGCAGAAGAATCATGAACCATAGTTGCCTTTCTAGAGCTTTATTGGAAGAGAGAGAGAGAGAGAGAGAGAGAGAGAGAGAGAGAGAGAGAGAGAGGAGAGAGAGAAACAGAGAGAGAGAGAGAGAGAGAAACAGAGAGACCACGTGGAGGGAAGAGAACAGAAGGAGAGAGTGTGAAAAAGAGAGAAGCACAGAGGACACACCCGCTTTTTAGGCTTGGATGCCGTTGCAGGCTGGTGACGTAATTAAGGACATAATCCTTACAGAGACAAGCATCATATATCTGTGAGAGAGTTTACAGATTGAATTAATAGAGATGGGAAGACTCACTTTAAATATGGGTGGTACCCATTCTATCAGCTGTGGTCTTGGACTGAATGTAAAGGAGAAAGAGCTGAACAGCAGCACTCATCATCTCTCTACTTCCTGACTGTGGATGTCATGTGACCCTCTGCCATCTGCTTCTGCCACCACGATTCCTCCATTTTGATAAGATTGTACTTTCAATCTCTGAGACAAAATAACCCTTTCACTGTTATAGTGTTTTAGTCTGGTCATTTGTCTTATGAACTTGGAAAATGACTAGCATAAATAGCCTTGACAACTATGAAGGAAAATATGAACACTGGAGAACACACCATTTACTTTGAGAATTTCTTGAACAGTACTTCATAAAACTAAGTGTTTGTCTAAAGCATGAATGCATGAATCAATGAAACAGAAAGCCCAGAAATAAGACTTAGATAAATATATGAACACAATCAGCTAAATTGTTTTTACAAAATGAAAAGGGAAATTTAATACAGAAAAAAGTAGGCTGATTAACAGATTATATCAGAACACCTGGAAGCCCATAGATCAAAGCAATGGACTCAGATATAGACAGATCTTATACCTTACTAAAATAATTTAAATAATCACTGTAAACCTATGTATGAGATCCAGAGTAAGAAAAATTTTAGAAGAAAATAAAACAAAGATCTATGTCAGTTTGAATAGGGTAGTAATTTTATTAAAATAACACGAATCTGTTTATGAGTTATTTTTTTAGGATCTTTGCAATATCCCAGATAAGTCATTTTTGGAACAAATTGGAATACTAATAGTTACAAATTTAAAACATGAAAACACTTTTTAAAAAATATTTTTTACATAAATGTTTATGAATATGTAACTGTTATTTATTTATTTATTTTAAACCATTAATTGGTTTCAAGGCTAAAAATTACAAAGACTGACAACTAAGAAAACTAGTAGGTTCATTTGCATATATATGTATATGTATTACAATCAAGGTCTAAAGGTTAAGGCCCTAGGACTTGGTACCTTGAAGTGGACTCCTTGATATAATTAGTAAGTGTTCCCTGGTTACAGAGATTGGTGAGCACCAGTGTTTGTACTACAGAGCACCAGAGGAAAAGAAGCTGCACAGAGAAATTTTAAAATCTGCAGAGAATTCTCCTAAAATATTCCATAGGCTCCTCACAATGAATTTTATGAGGAGATACTACTTAATGTTTGGAGAAGGACTACCTAAAGGTTGGAGGGACCTATGTGCCATGCCTGCATCCAAGGCTGGGAACAGTGCCCATTGCAACCAACAAAACCAGAGTCATAGATGATGGGTCATTGAATTGTGTTTGGTACCACTCAGCTCATTTCTGTAATGCCCCTTGAAATCCAAATATAGAAGGGACAAACTTCACACTACAGTGTACTCTAGACTATATATAAGTTGAAAAGCTGACATTCAATTTGGCTGCAATTCAGTGGCTGATACTATTGCAAATGTTTAAACAATGCCATGAAGATATTTGATCTAGTCTTCAGTTTATGGAACATCACCTCCAAGAACAGCAAAGCACACACACTCAAGTGCTCACAATATATTTATTAAGGCAGAAAATGTTCTAGAAAAAAAAACTTCATTTTCAGAAAAGCAAAACAGAAAGTTTTAAATCATAAAAGACATCCTCTTTAATCTTAATTAAATTAAATTAGGTAGACATAACAGAAAGATTTATGGAAAGTTCCCCAGTGTCAGAAAGTAACATATTGCAATATTACTCACAAGACAAAAAGAAATAAAATGAAAAATAAAATAAACCTTGAATGGTTTAAAGATGAAAATACCAAATATCAAAAATCCTGGGTTGCTGCTCTTGCAGTTTATTAGGCAATTATACTTCACTTTTTTTATGTTAGATGATAAAAATGTATCAGGTATAGGTCCTCAGTTTTTAACCTTAAAAATTATCGTAAGTGCTGCTAAGATAGCTCAGCAAGTAAAGGCACCTGCCTCCAACTCCAAGCCTGAAGACTTGAGTTCAGTCCCTGGGACCCAAAAAATGGAAGAAGAAAATGGACTATATTGACCTCCACATTCACATTTACACAGAGGATGTACACTCACTCTCTCTCTCTTACACACACACACACACACACACACACACACACACACACACACAATTATAATAGAAATCTAAGAAGAGATAAGCATAAGAAATCTAATGTATAAAAATCATTAAGAAAGAAACAATAAAGATCACAATGGAAATCTTTGAAATGAAAATGTCAAACTTGAAGAGAAAAATCAAAGAAAGAACAACTTAGGCCTTTGAGAAGATCAATAAAGTTGACAAGACCTAATTAAGAAAACAAATAATCCAAATGATCAATAATAATGAAAAGATAACATAATTACAGACTCCAAACTTATTGATAATTAAGGATAATCCAGCAATGGTATTGATAACTTTGGACTAGAAAATATGGAATTTAGATGAAATGTAAACAATTTCTTTAAAGATACACAGTACTAAATTAACTCAAGGAAAATAGATACAATAAGTGGCACTGAGCCTATTAGATATTTGTTAAAAAAAACATTTCCCAAAGCAAACTGGTGAAAGTACCAAACAATAGCAGAACAATTATAAATTATATATATAATATATATACATATACATATTATATATACACATATACATATTATATATATATAATGCACACACACATATATTACAAGTTGAAGAGGAGAGAGGTTTCATACTTATTTTGAAACCAGAACTATCTTCAGAAAAGGTAAAGAAAAGGAATAATTTCACTCCTGAACACAGGAAAATTTATAAAAGTAGAAAACATTACACAGCAAATTCATGAATATATGGAGGGTATAAGACATAAAGTGTGGATTAATACCGAGACAGCACAATCTCGCAGCAGACTTCCTGGCCCTTTGGAACTTACTCTGCTTCCTCTTCATGATGTCCCTTGACTTCAGTTGTGGAGCTGTGCTGTAGATGCATCAATTGGAGCTGGGCATCCTTATGTCCACAGATAAGTGTTTCTACTCTTTATTCTTCTGCCCTAAAATGTGAAAATCTTCCTAGGAAATGTGTATTTCAGGTCTTGCTGTTTCGCTTGTAACAACCACCTTTCTCTGTCCGGTCTCTACTGTTTGTTCCATCTCGTCTTCTCAGCTCTGTGGAGAGACCCTTTGTCCGCTAATGTCAGCTTTCCACATAGACTTAATGCCAAATTATTTCTTCTGATGTTTTCTAATACCAAACTTCCAATTCTTTAGAAAACTCCAACTTCTCCACTCTCAAAATCTAGCTATAGTCTTGTTATTTCTCTATGTCTCTGTAAGAGATGAAATTAGCCCTTTAATATACTTCCCAATTTTATGCTTGTCTACCTCAAGTCAGTTCTTAAAACAACCGGCAGAGAGATTCTGTTAAAGCAAAGGGAGTGATGATAGCACTCAACCTCAGTGTTTCTCACAGTGGCTGCCAATCTACAGCTGCCTGCCAAAGACTTCCTGTGACAAAATATGTACAATATTGCAGGTGAGGTATAATAGTGGCTTTTCTGCTGCTGTCCAACTTTGGAGAGAAAGGGTGTATTTTGTCTCATCCAGAAGGGATGCAGTCCACCACAGTGGGAAAGACAAAGCAGCAGGATGAGAAGTTGGACAGTCACATCCTCCACATACACAGGGAGGAAAGGGAAGAAGAGAACAGTGAGTGGGCCAGGAAACAAAATTTCAAAATCTATAGCAAGGCTGTGCTTCCTAAATAGTCTGTGACATTCCCAAACAGCACCTCCACCTGGAGGCCAAGTGCTCAGACATGGGAGCCTGTGGAGGAAACTGTATAATCAAAACAAAAGTATATTTCAAGGTGGAAAGTTGCATTGGCAAATAGCCCTGCACTATGGCTCTGTGTTTCCCAGAAGACATACTCACTGCACAGTCTCGCACTATCCCATTCTGGCTTAGATTTCCTGGAAAAAATACTTAATATGCAAATAATATATCTCAAGGATTTAATGAGACTAGAAGATGTCATGTGATGAAAGTCGATTGCCTCCCTGTAGAATATATGATTGTCCAATATGCATTTAATCTGTGTTAAGTACTTTAGAATAGCTGTCAAATGTATAAATGTAAAAATTCATAAGGCAGCTGCAATATTCCCACTGGGAGGTAATCCTCAAGCAAAGAGGTAAAGAGAAAGAGGAAAAGCTGAACAAATTATTTTCCGAGCCACTCACTCTCTGTTTGGCACAAGGAGATTAAATAGATCCCTAAGTAGGTACAAACGCACCAAGTCACAAAGTACTGACTTTAAAAAATCAAGGACAGAAAAACCAGAAACTTCTAATTTGAGTCTGCACTAGGGATCAGCGTTAAACCTCCCAACAGGGAAGGTATTTAATATATCGACAAAAATTACATTTCATCTTTGACCCTTACAGTCTTTATTTCCTCATCCTATTTTTAGCCTTTGCATTAAGCCTTCCTATTTTTGAATATGGTTAATCAGCAGCAGGAAAAGAAATTTTTTCTCTAAGGCTAAAGTTTCCTGGATTTATAATCTTCCAAGCCTGACAAAAGAAGTTACATGTATGTGATTTTAAAAAGAAAATTTACATAACAGATTTCCTTTTAGATCTTACAGAACCTGGCCTTAGGATCAGGAGAGATGGGCCAATGCTTCAGAGTACTTTTTGCTCTGGAAGAAGACCTGGGTTCATTTCCCAGTACCTACATCAGGGAGCTCACAGCCACTCCTGCGGATGCTATGGCATCTCACATTTCACACACACACACACACACACACACACACACACACACACACACACACA
>CABHPP010144146.1:535-20753 GCA_902168425.1 Peromyscus attwateri
AGAGCCTTAATAATGTTCACGGGAAAACCAAGAATTGCTGAGACAGACCTGCCTGGGTTAGCATGCGCAGACCTTCATGTTGTCAAGAATGTACGAGAAGGGAAACTAAGGATGAGAGATCTATCAAGGATTTTGTAGAGAGTGGGCAGCGAGGACATCTCAGCGGTGGAGCCATGATGGGCACTGACAACTCAAACTTACTGCTTTTCAGATTTTAAAAAAAGATACGGTTACTTTTTTGTTTTACCGGAGCTGATGGTGAATAATTACCAGAGCTGTCCCTGCCTCTGCTGAAAGGAGATAACCATTAACTCATTATGCTGACAAGCAGGTTTCAGACAGCCATATTCAGTGTTTTGATGAAGAATTTCCCCTGACCATCATGAGCACATCAGTGCTCTGTCTCGGTTATGCAGTATGAGATCTGACTACAGGCGAACTAATGATGACGTGAGACTTCTAAGGATGCTTTTAGAGGATCAGTCATAGAAATAGGATTACACCTCCCCTTACCTTCCTTTGCTAAATAAAATGAGGAATCTTTCAATGGCTTCGGATTGCTCTTGAGTGGAGGTTTTAGTTAAGAAAGGAAAGAGGGCTTGCCTCTGAGATGTCTGGTCTGATTTGGACCATCACACCATTAAACAAAGATGGATAATTCTACTAGAGCCTGACTTCTTTGGACTCCCCTGTTCTTCTCTGTTATATACGATGTTTTCAGATAATCTAAGTACAAATATATCTAGATGCATTTTTTCACTGTTTCCAGAAAGGTTAGCTGGGAATCACAGGACCAATCACGCACATGAACATACATCACGTGAAAACTGTGCCCATCGGTTCTAATACCTGGAAGGAGACGGCGCTAAGAGAATAGTTTGTTTTTCTAAGTGTTTACTTCCTTGTATTTAAAATTCGATCTTTTTCTTCCTGTTGTTTACACTGGTAAGATATCCCCCCATGATTTATAAATGACGTGGTGCTCACGACCTGTGTAAAAGTCCTCTGCATCGTCGAGGTGTCATGGGAACAGATGTTTGATGAACCTGCTTGTACTTTACAAGCCTTCATCTTATGCAGGCAATTAAATGTTGTTCTCTCTAGATTTTGATCATTTTCACTTATTAAGTGATACATCTGCAAGAATGAGATTATTAGTTGGATGTAAATGAACTCTATGAATAAATAAATATGTAGCAATAATATATTATTAACATCATTAAAATATGATAGAAAGACATGGGGCATACCAGATTCTTAAAACAAAACAAAAAAAAATCTGGTCTAGTGCTGGCATGACACAGACCCTCAGAAAGTAAAATAAGAATATAGTGAAGCTGAAAAATGCCTGTTTGGTGCATGAGCTGCCTTTGTAAATAGAAACACCTTACATTCTGGAAGAAACAATTTTACTTTAACATGGTAGCCTTCAGCTGCTTCAGGGCTGCATGACCAGATAGATATACGTACATTATTGAAAAGCTGCTCAAAATAGCTAAGAAATGGAACCAGCCTAGAGGCACATCAACAGATGAACAGATGAAGAAAATGTGGTACAGATACACAAGGGAATTTTATTCAACCATAAAGAAACATGAAATAGTGACTCTTTTAGGAAAATGGATAGAACTGAAAAATATGTTAAGCCAAAGATTTGAAAGACAGATATCACATGTTTTTGGAGCATAGGTTTATATAAATTTGGATAGGGTAGGAATAGATCAAAACACAAGGACCATGAAGGGACTAGAGAAAAGGCTCAATGGTTAAGAATGTTTGCTGCTCTTCCAAAGGTCCCGAGAGCCATTCCCAGTAGCCATGTCAGGTAATCTTAAACTCCCTATATATCCAACTCCAGAGAACCTAGTGCCCTCTTCTGGCCACCACTAAAACCTGCATTCATATACGCAGCTACACGCAGCTACACACACACACACACACACACACACACACACACACACACACACACAAATTAAAATAAAATGAATCTTTTAAAAAATATAAAAATTTTAGAAAAAGAAGAGGGACCATGAGAGGAGTAAAGGATATCTTAAGGAAAGAAGAAAGAGAAAATTTTAAAAAGGCAGTAGAATGCACAAACATAAGGGCAGACAGGAGCAGACCATAAATATTTTTGTCTATCTTTAAAAAATTACATTAATTTTTTTTTAGTTTGTCTGAAATATCTCAATCCAAAAATAATAGAAGGATGTTCCTGTGTATTCTCCTATCAAGATTTGCTCTTATCAAATAAGTCATTTTGAGATCTACTTATAGAAACAAATATGGATGTAAATACATCAAAAGGTCTCCACTAGGGTTTGAGCAGTAGAACTGGAGTAATTTCATTATGTTCACCTATTGTAACATGTCTCAAATTTTTTCAGTGTTACTTCTTAACTTAAATTTGTCCGTTTTTTAAAGTCTAAAATGCCAGCAGGAGTGGATGTAGTATGTATAACATCAGTAAGTCAGTCTATTTCCACATCCAAATCTTTTGTCTTAATTTATCCTGCCATGATTTTTTGAGAGGATTATTGTCAATTCTGCATAAGCATGGGCCAAACTCTAGCTAGTCATTGATAATTTAACCAGCAGAAGGTTCCACGGATCTTTACCTAAACAGAATCAGTTCAAAGGTTTGGCTGAACCAATCAGTTGATCTAGAGCAGTGGTTCTCAACCTGCAGGCATTTACCCCTTTGAGACTCAAACAACCCTTTCACAGAGATCACCTAAGACCATTAGAAAACACAGATATTTACATTATGATTCATAACAGTAGCAAAATTGCAGTTATGAAGTAGCAATGAAAATAATTTTGTGGCTGAGGGTCACAACACGAAGAACCATATTAAAGGGTTGCAGCATTAGGAAGGTTGAAAACCATTGCTCTAGACAGAGACATGGGAATTATTCCATAACTAGAGGGTTCTGGAATGAAAATGCACAGTGTAGGCGCTAGGAACCAAACCCAGGTCCTCTGTAAGAGTGTTCGTAATCACTGAGCCATCTCTCCAACCCCCAAAGCATCACTTTTTAACTGAAGTTAATGGCTTGCTATTGCAGGATGATGTTGGTGCCTGGACAACCAGGCATTTCTTCTGTCTCAGAACACATCTGCGGCAAAGGATACAGCTGAAAAAGAAAACTCAAGTACTTCCTCGTTTCTCCAGAAAGCTTTGCTTTTCTGAATTTTTTTTTTTAATCAGTTTTGCAAAAGCACCCTCCACTTCTTTTATAGAGAGAGTCATTATTGTCACTACATCATGGTCTCAAACCACAAACGTCAGCTCCAGGGCTAAGGTTCAGATGGAGATCCAGGCTGCATATGGCAATGAGTCCACCTTGATTGGGAAGTCCCAGCTCACTAAGCTGACTAGAGGTGATCCAGTTTTTGCTGTTATGATTATTGTGGCCTAGGGAAGCTGTTCTTCAAAAGCAAACCATTTGTCATACAACTTCCCTCTTGGCCATGGGAGGGATGTGTCCCTGCTCTGAGCACCTGCTGCCACTAGAACACTCTGGAATGGGCCTCAGAATAAACTAAGGGCAATAAGGTGAACAAACAGACCCACAGGAGAGCCTTCGGGGTCTTAAAGCTCTGAGGTCTTGGCATCTGCTCATCCACAGAGGGAATTCTTACCGTCAGAGTAAACACAACACTGGCTACCCCAGTCCTCTCTCTGCATTTTTGAGGGTCTTTCTCAATGTATGCCTTGACCTGTGTGCATGTTTCCACACCCTAGGTCCAAGTCTTTCTTCATAAGTTAAAAATAAGAAGAGGGGCTGGAGAGATGACACAGTGGTTAAGAGCCCTGGCTGTTCTCCCAGAGGATCAGGGTTCAATTCCCAGAACCCACACTGTGGCTCACAATCATCTATAACTCCAATTCCATGGGATCTAATGCCTTCTTCTGGCCTCCATTGGGCTCTACACAGATGTGGTATGAAGACATACATACAAGTCAAACATCTATACACATACAATAAAATTTAAAAAAAAAACCGGATCTTTTGGCTGGGCTTGGTGGTGCACATTTTTAATCCCAGCACTTGGGAGGCAGAGGCAAGTGGATCTCTATGAGTTCAAGGCCAGCCTGGTCTGCATAGTGAGTTCTAGAGCAGCCAGAGATATATAAAGAGAATCTGTCTCAACACACACACACACACACACACACACACACACACACACACACATGCACTATAATAATAATAATTTTTAAAAAGAAAATAGTAGATGCTTTTTAAGGACTGTTATCTAAATGGTAAAGAAATGGGCAATTTTCTTTCTTCTTTAATTCTGGAAAACTTTAGAAACCATTTACATCTTTTCTAGGCATCCTTATTGCTAGCACACAGAAGGGGTTGAGGGAGAATGTCTATGCTCTTAAGACCTGAGTGAAATTCTCCAGCTTGCCACTTGAGGGCAGGAAATCAAGCCTGCCGTGAAGCTGGTTCCAGGCTAATGAGAAATGTCCCTCTTGCTCTGGATAAGCTCAGGCCTGTGTGCTGTAAAAGAAAAACAGACATCAACAATGCCAGTGGCTGGCCATTAGGACGACACTGGCCCCTGTAGCTTGAATTTTCCTGCCTGGCCCACAGTCAGCACCCGCCAGTCCCACAGCTGCTCAGACCCAACCAAGTAAACACAAAGACTGATATTGTTTAAACTGTTTGGCCCAATGGCTCAGGCTTCTAGCTATCTAGTTCTTACATCTTAAATTAATCCATTTCTATAAATCTATACCTTGCCACGTGGCTCGCGGCTTACCGGCATCTTCACATGCTGCTTGTCATGGCTACGGCTGGCAGTGTCTCTCTCCGCCTTCCTGTTCTCTCTGTTCTCTTCTCTGTTAGTCCCGCCTATACTTCCTGCCTAGCCACTGGCCAATCGGTGTTTTATTTATTGACCAATCAGAGCAATTTGACATACAGACCATCCCACAGCAGGCCCCTGCAGAATTCGGAATTGCAAATGCCAAAGGTGAAGGCAGCCTTGTACCTGAAGTCAGTATTACCCATCCTTAAGAAGGTGATTCTGGTTTTTCACACAGCGACAGTAATGGTGGCAACAGGGCGGGGGACAAGTGTGCATCCAATTCATCATCTTCTGAGTCTCAACTGGACACAAGAGAAGTTAGGTGAGCCAAAACAGCAATGCAGATCCACCTTTCTCTAGGAATACCAGATATTAGTATACCTTAGAGGAGACGACAGTGAAGTTTTCATTTGAAAGCCACCGCACACAAATCTGGAGGGATTCAGACCTCTTCCTTCTGGCAGACTGGTAGCCAGTCAACAGCTGCCTTAACTGCCACACCAAACTCAGTGTCCGCTCATAGCGCCTCGGTTAAAATATGCAGACCTTTTGAGTTGATCCCATCTCAGCTTGTTGCGAAGTATGTTTTCATTTTCAGCAAACTTTGAGAAGTGAGCATCTCCAGGAGATAAAAACAAAAATGAGCAGAATCTTGAAGGTGGCCCTTGTGGCCTCTTCCAGATATGAGCTCTCAGGAGATGCTCTGGCCTCAGCTCTGCTGAACCCCCAACTCCAGTGCTCCAGCCTCACTCTAAGGGAGCTCTGAGGAAGACGTTTCCATTCTTAAGAAGGGCCACAAAATGTTAGATGTGTTATATTTCAGTAAAGACCCTGGCCCGTGTCTGCCTCTGAAGTGGATTGCCTTCCTTCCTATAGAGAATCCCTCATAACTGATCCAAGTTCCTTGAAGCCCAGTCATTTCTTATTAGCTGGTATCTTCCATAATATCTAATAAACTACAACTATTAGATGTAGGCACATCTACTATTCATGCATGTATATCTTATTAAATTGATGTTATTTCATAAAGCAATAACAAAAATTACTATATTTACTGAGGAAGCCACTTCCTGGTTTCCTGTATTGTTAACAATGTTAACTAGCAAAATAGGAAAAAAAAAATTTAAGTATGTGTACCGCTGTTTCTACCCCAAGCACACTGCTTCATGTGACAGCAGAAAGCAGAAGGTTAAGTCTTACAATGCCTTCATGTCGAGTTGGACGGACACAGTCAGAAGAGAGTAAATTATAAATGAACAGATTATCCCAACAACCACAGTTTGCCCCTGTGAGCATCAACGCCTTAAAACACATCAAATAGCCGGGCGTTGGTGGCGCACGCCTTTAATCCCAGCACTTGGGAGGCAGAGGCAGGCAGATCTCTGTGAGTTCGAGGCCAGCCTGGGCTACCAAGTGAGCTCCAGAAAGGGCGCAAGCTCACACGGGAAAACCCTGTCTCAAAAACAAAAAAAAAAAAAAAAAAAAAAAAAACCACATCAAATAGACACAAATATTATTAGTTGCATAACACAGATACTTATAAATTTTATACATATTGTAGTATATGTGCCTGCAAGTACATGCATTTGTATTACACGTCTATCTAGAGGTAACTTTTTTCTGCATCCTAAAGAGAAGTTATTGAGCTGACTGTCACTTGATAACACAAACCCCTGACCAGGAAGGTATTTATAGGTGGCCCTGGATGTCGGGACGTAACTATCCACTCAGTTTGCCTTTTTATAGATTTTTAATCCCATTTCTGTGTCAATTTCTGTGTCAGCTGCTTAGCATCATTTTATACTGATGATGCTAGAATTCTTCCTCAGGACTCCAAAGCCCCCTGTGTAGCTGGAGTTTTTTCTCCGGGTCCCGCCAAGTCCCAACAGTCCAAAAGCCCACTTATAAAATAAACACACAGACGCTTATATTATTTAAACTGTTTGGCCTAATGGCTCAGGCTTCTGGCTAACTGTTCTTATATCTTAAATTAATCCATTTCTATACATCTAAACCTTGCCACGTGGCTTGTGGCTTACCGGCATCTTCACATGCTGCTTGTCATGGTGGCGGCTGGTAGTGTCTCTCTCTGACTCAGCCTTCCACTTCCCAGAATTCTCCTCTCTCCTTGTCCCGCCTATACTTCCTGCCTGGCCACTGGCCAATCAGTGTTTTATTTATACAGAATGATATCCACAGCACCCCTGTTATCACTCATTAGTTTCAGGATTTTGATTTGCTTTACCCTACTGCACACAGAACCCAATGTTTACTCACGGGCTCCAACACTGACCTTCACCCCCAGCTCTCTCTCACTTTGTATTTTTCATTTGGAGAGACTCACACTGTCTAAGCTGTCCTTAAACTCAGCCCATAACCCAGACAGTCCTTGAAGTTGAGATCCTCCTGCCTCAGCCTGTGGCCTAGCTGGGATTAGAGTCCTATGCTACCATGCCTCTTTCTGATTGCTGATTCCTCATTTCTGATCTGCTAAAGACAAATAGTGTGTGTGTGTGTGCATATGTACATGCATTTATGAGTCTATGTATGTGTGTATATGTGTCTATGAGTCTATGTATATGTGTGGACATGTGTCTAAATCTATATGTGTGTACATGTGTGCACATGTATATGTACGTATGAGTATACATATGTATGTATATGTGCATGTATGTGTACATATACATGTGTGTATGAGTCTACGTATGTGTGTTTGTTGGTGTGTATATATTTTTGTACATGTGCATGTATGAGTATAAATATGTGTGGGAGCCTGTCTGCCTGTGTTTATATGCGTAAGTACATGTGTACATATGTATGAGTCTTATATTTTGTGTGTCTGTCTGTCTGTCTGTCACATTCATACATACCAGCACTAGACTCTCCTGAGAACCAAGCTCAGGAGCGTTAGTGACTGGGCTCTCTGTTTCAGAATTTTCATTCTTTTCCTGGCTCCTCACGAGCCTCCCAACAATTCCTAAGGTGAGTCAAGCAGATGCCTATGAACGAGAAGTTAAAGTGTTACGGAGTAAAAAATTCTTTATGGTAGCATAAAGACTTAAGGAAGCCAGCCAGTTTCAAGACCAACTGCTCTCCTTCTCCCGGACCTCACAACCGTGGGGCGCCACATGACCACAAAGCTACGCAGCATACGGTATCGTGCCGTACGTCAATACCAGGTGCTAATTTGGGCTTACAAGTTTTTAGAGAGAAAATTTAAAAACCAATAACAACGTGACAAAGTGGTAAAGGATGAATTAACTCACACCCCTGCCGATCTGTAGAGACAGGGGCTGAAAACCACAGTGACTGGCCTGTTCTTGCCCCGCCCTCCCTCACTCGATCTCGTCTCATTATTTCTCTGTAGTCTTCCGTTGTGACACCCAGCCCCTCCGTCTTCTCCTGTCTCCCACTCCCGGAAGCTCACGGTGACTCGGGCACCTTCTTTGGGAACTACAGCAACCTCCTCCAGCTCCCAAATGTGTAGGTATATCTTTCAACTGGCTTCTCGACACACCTGGCTCTTCAGCAACTACCTCTTACCACAACTAAATATTTTTAATTAGTTATGTTAACACCCAAAGCGATGGTCTCCCTGTGGCGTTTCACGTGTGTGTCATTACACTTTGCTCTGACTCATCCACCTTTCTCATTGCCCTCCCCAATGCCCAGCTGTATCTGGTTCCCTTCCTTTGCATGGATGCTTTTCCATAACTAAATTCCTTTCTGCCCCTCGATATCCCTGCTAGAGTCTCATTCCTCGGAGGCCAGTCTTTGTAGCTAGAGTTTTCCTGCCTGGCCCACAGTCAGGACAAATCTCTCTCACCTGCCAGTCCCACAGCCGCTCAGACCCAACCAAGTAAACACAGAGACTTATATTGCTTACAAACTGTATGGCCGTGGCAGGCTTCTTGCTAACTGTCCTTATATCTTAAATTAATCCATTTCTATAAATCTATACCTTGCCACATGGCTCATGGCTTACCGGCATCTTTACATGCTGTTTGTCCTGGCGGTGGCTGGCAGTGACTCCCTCCGCCTTCCTGTTCTTTTTATTCTCTCTGTTAGTCCCGCCTATACTTCCTGCCTAGCCACTGGCCAATCAGTGTTTTATTAGCAACACATTTGCCATACAGAACATCCCACAGCAAGTCTTAATTACTTATTTACTGATATCTCCTATCACACCTAGTAAACTGTAAAGATCAGAGATATATACATGTAAGTATCAATAGTAATGCCTGTATATTTAGCTGAATGTATGCTAATTATAAATAATAATGGTAATACAGCATGATATTTGTGTGCTGTTCTGTAAGTGCTTCAATATACGTGAGCATAATTTAAAAATATAGCAAGAACCAAAAATGGAGATAGTTCCCTTTTCTGGCTGGCAGTCACTGGCTTCTTTTGGATACTAACATCCAGTGTCCCTGAAGACCCCTCTCCCCCGTTAGTCTGAGGAATACAGGCAACATTGATGGTGGAAGTAGACAATGTAGGACACCTACTCATCAGAATGTAGCAGACCCGGCACCATGGTGGTGCCTTCAGGAACGATGCTCAGGCTCCAAAAAGAAGCAAAGGGCTTGGATTCTGAGACTTTGGGGAAACAAAAGAAATCATTTCTGGTGGAGTAGCTGTATGAGAATATTAGTTACTTTTCTCATTGGTAGGATAAGATAACCTGACAAGAATAACTTAAGGAAGGAAGGGTGTCTTCTGGGTCACAGTTCCAGGGAGCACAGTCCATCACAGCAGCAAGAATGTTGTCGGGTGTGGTCACGTGACCACAATGAGGCCACAGAGAGGTTGAATTCTGGTGCTCAGCTCACTTTCTCCTTCCCACTTACTTTGAAACTCCAGCCTATGGAACCCATGGTTAGCCTGGGTCGTCTCACTTCAGTTCGCCTAATGCAAATAATCCCTTCCAAGAATCCCAGAAGCTTGTCTCTCCTGTGATTCTTTACCTGCCAATCAATATCAGCCAGCACAAATAATAACGAACTTTGGACTATGCAGAGAGAAGAACCAGGGGCATCATCTCTAAAACCACTGTGACACCGTTTGTGCCCCTGGATCAAGCCATATCGAAAGAACTGCACAGAACACTTGTGTTAAATGAACTAGCACGTTTCTTTTTCCCCCAGAGCTCATTTGGATGGCTTTCCCCTGTCTGTAGAAGCTATCCCGACGGTGTGGAGATGGATCGCTGAGGCCCAGCAGCTGTGTGTCTCAGCTGAGGTCATGCAATCAGGCCTTCCCATCAGGGTCAGTGCTTTGTTCCACAGGGAAGTTAACCGATAAAAGGATTAAAGAACCATGTGAGTTTTCCGCTCCTTCCCTCCCCATATAATTTTACTCCACAACAGGAAATGACGCAACACCAACCATCCCTTGGCCACCCTCAAAACAAACGCTCAGAAAACAACTTTCAGAATAAATCTCTTAGTGGATTTTAAGCATTTATTATTGCCTCAAATTTATTTATGTCTGTCAAATTCTGATAGTGTTGACTGCTTTGCTTATCCACGGATTGGGCGACTATGATCCCCTATGATCCTCCTTCACAGTAGCACTGGCCTTCAGGTTTCCTTAGAGAGCCAGGTTATGCACCACGTGACAAGGCCAGGACCTACTCGAGCAGAGAAGGTTTTCATGCATACAGAATACTGGAATAGAGAGGTGGAGCGGGTCTAAGCTTGCTAATGCACCCTGACTCAGTAGCCCAGCAGCGGAAGGTTCTGAAAACACAGCTTTGGAGCTGGAGTTTCAGATCTCTGTCCCAGGCAGGAAGTGGCCTTCAGTGAATTCAAGACACTTGCTCATTCTCTGCCCAAATGTCGGTGACAGTGAGGGTGCAAAAGAAATACAAACCTGGAGACTGATGGGAAACCCAGGCCACCGCAGCTGACAGGGGGAGAGCTGTCTGTTGGGTCAAAGGTTGTCATTGTGCTTGTAAATCCACATGCATGTGTGAAACTGAGAGGTCTCTCAATTTGGGGGATTGAATTTTTTGTTTGGTATCTGTCTGTCATACCCATATACATATACATAAATACACACATACCCACACACGTGTATATGCACACACATACACACACACACACACACATATATTTACATAAACATACATACGCATGTACATATACTTACATGCACACACACACACACACACACACACACACACATCCATGATTCTTGTTTCCTGGATTTGGTATTTGCAGATTTACCTATGTGTTAGATTGTTGCCCTTACATCAATACCCACATGCTTTCACAAGCGTTGAGATAAGCGTGAGATAAACGTGAGATAAACGTGAATTAAGCGTGAGTTGAGTGGCTCTCTCTTACTATCACCTGAGAGCAGCAAGGCTCGAGATTCAGCCTTCAGGTCAGCCCTCACAGTGAGTAGGAATCCTTGCTGTCCCCTTGGTAGTGCTTTTTATACCTTTGTTATTTGGGCTGGTCATTTGCATATTTAAAGCATCTCCCACCTGGGGCCTGAGAGATGGCTCAACAGTTAAAAACAAGATTTGCTCTTGCAGAGAACTCAAGGTTCAGTCACCAACACCCATGTAGGGTGGCTCTCAATCACCTGTAACCACAGCTCTAGGGGATCCAATACCCTGTTCTGGCCTCCACAGATGTTTACACACATGTAAACGCACACATACAAACACACACACACACACACACACACACACACACATACACATAAATGCAAATAAAATAAAATAATATAATGAAGTATTCTGTGATATTTTAGCATGCAAAAGCTAGATGTGATTTATAGAAAAAAATTACATGTACTAGAGACACTTCCTTAAGATCTGGGTGATGTTAAAGAGTTACAGTGTATATTAAATGTTAAAGACTCAGTATATATTAAATTATTATATAAAGCAAGCTTCCATAGTGGTCACACACCAGACATAATCCAGCCAAAAGCTCACGTAAGTCCAGCACTGAGTTTTCCTAGGAGCAATAATTCCACATTTGCCAGTGCGCATTTTCGGTACAGAGTGCAGTTAACAGAAGTAATGAGGCCTGAGTGCAGAAACACACACAATCTGTGCATGTTTACGGTACAGTCGCATATTTCCTGCTTTCCTACGTATTTGCTTATTTTAATGAACAAATACAAATTACATGTGTTTATCATGTTTGTTTTCAATACACAACCATAAAATAGTTAAAATGAGCAAATGTACATATCTATCATCCCTCAGCATTTTTCAAGAGATGAGAGCATTTAAAGATTTTTCTCCGTTATCCATTTTTTTTTAAAAAAATCAAACACATGAACCAGCGAACAGCTCAGTAAGTAAGGTGCTTGCCACCAAGGCTGACAGCATGTGTTCAATCCCTGGAACCCACATGGTTGAAGGAGAGAACCAACTCCAGCAGGTTGGCCTCTGACCTGTACATGTGTGTGGGCACACACTGGCACAGTGGCACGTGTGTACCCACACACATGTACATGCATCATACACTCACACAAAACTTAAGTAATGCCATCCATCATTGCTAACTATAATCACCTTGTATGTATAGATTTGTAGATTGTAATTGACATTGTGCGTGATGGGTCTTGCTTTAAAATCCACCTGTTTTTTTTTTTTTTCAGAGACAAGGCATGCATGATATCCTTTCTATAGTCAACAGGAAGCTCCCCAGATAGATAGGTGGACAGAAAACTCAGCACTTACTCCATCTACTTCTAGTAAAAGAGAGATTATACAACACTCCTTCCTGAGCAGTCTTGGGATGGGCGGGGAAGAAGCCCCAGTTGGCCACTAAGTCTTTCATTTGTCTCAGTAACAACATCCACTGGGGATCGACAGACAGACACTGCCTGTCAGGGACATGACAGAAAGTCAAGAGGACTGTGCCTTCTTTCTCAGAACCTAGATCTGACCTCTTTCCTCCTGACATGTGTCACTTTGCACCCATTTCTTACCTCCCAAATTTAAGCCAGACATTTCTGTTCAAAAATCTGAAGGATTACCGTTACACCGACCAGAGCTGAACTGTCAGAATCAGAAACTACATACATGCATGGCACCCCTGCTAGAGAAAGCATGGTGTGGGACAGTTTGAGGCTAAGCAAAAGAGTTCCAGGTAATGCTAGTATCTTCAGAAATCTCATGGTGACCAAAGGGAGTGAGCCTAGCTAGAACTCTGACTTTCAACCTCAAAGGACGTTAATCCATTTGACATTGAGCTAACTCAGCATTCCATTAAAAGTAATAGAACAAGCAGAGTAGCCACAGCATGGGCATGCACAGAGCTGAGCACTCAGGATTATTTTTATAGGCCTATTTAAGTGGCTTTGGGTAAGTGGACCTTGAGTGCATGTCTTGAATTAAGTAGAAAATGCCTAGTAATTGCTGATGTCACCCTAACCTAAAGCCTCAGCCTCAGGTAAAGATTGATGACCACCTATCTCATTGTGACTTTGGGTTGTTCCCATAATGTTTCCTCCCAAATTGCTCATGATGAAAAGAAGTCCATCGTGTCAGCAAGGTTCCTGAGCATGGCATGAATGCAGTAGAAGGCATATGGGGGAGAAAGCAGAGAGCACATCTGGACAAACTGTGGACTGAACACATGTCTTTATTTCTGTCTTCTCTGAAATCCCATAAACGACCAAGTTTCAACGCCAGCAGCTCACAAGTCTTCTCTATGCTGACGGACATGAAAGGCTTTTCTAGTTCCTCATTCTTTGTGAGAAGAGAAAAACTAGCTACCAGAAACATATAGAAAGTCTGTAACACGGAAAAGAGGGAAGTAGAAATAACCCATCAGAGACTGCCTTAGTTAGGGGTTTCTATTGCTGTGAAGAGACACCGTGACCACGATAACTCATACAAAGGAAAAGCATTTAATCAGGGCTGCCTTACAGGTTCAGAGGTTCAGTCCGTTATCCTCATGGTGGGAATCATCGTGGCAAAGCACAGGCAGACATGGTGCTGGAGAAGGAGCTGAGAGTTCTATATCCCGATCAGTGGGCAGCAAGGTACAAAACACCGGGCCTGGCTTGAGCTTCTGAAACCTCAAAGCCCACCCCTCCGTGACACACTTCCTCTGACACGGCCCCACCTACTCCAACAAGGCCACACCTCCTAATAGTGCCACTCCTATGAGCCTATGATGGCCATTTTCTTTTAAACCACCACAGCGACAAATACCTGTCTCTGATAGAACACTCTGACCAGATGCAACTTGGGGAGTTTGTTTTGGCTTACAGGTTACAGTCCGTCATCTAGGGAAGCCAGGGCAGGAGCTCAAAGCCGGTGATTGAAACAATCACCATGAAGAGATACCTACTGGCTTGCTTCCTCTGGCTGGCTCAGCTACCTCTCTTACCTGCCCAGGGGTGGTACCCACACCACAGTGGGCCGAGTCCTCCCACATCAATCACAAATGAAGAAAGAGTCCCACAGACCTAGCTTATAGAGGCAGTTCTTCAACTGGGGTTCACTCCTCCCAAGTGACTGTAGTTTGTGTCGATTTGACAAGGGCCAACAAGCATAGAAAAAGTGTGATAACTGTGATAAGCCAGGCTGGACAGTATAGCGCATGCCCTATAGCCTAGTGGTTGGGACACTGAAGCAGAAGGGCACAATCTAGGCTAGCCTGGGCTACATAGAGAACCTGTCTCAAAACCAACAAGATTATTGTTATTACCTCAGAGATAGGAGTAGCTACCCCATTCTGACACAAGATGAAGGAAGTTTAGAGAAATAATAGAAAAAAATATAACACAGTACCTAACACATTTCATGGTAGCCTGCAGGATATGGTTCAGTCACACACTCAAGGTGTAATAGAAGATCCCTAAATCCTTTCCAGTTCAATCATCTATCTATAACCTAGGCCCCAAATCTTGAAAGTTGAAAATCCACAGCTCAGGGCCAAGGTCAGAGATAAATGGTTCACAGACTTAATTTGGGAAGAGAGCCAAATAACGTGATTTAGGAGGAATGCTTTCTTTGTATCAGAATTTTACAGGTCCATTGCTTGTTCAGACTCAGCACAGTGAAACTGCATTTGCCTCCTCAGCCTCTTCCTATCCAGCTTTATTAGGGAGGTTTCAGCACATCCACTAATTGGGGTACAGGCCCCCTCTCCAGGGCAAGGAATGCCTTTGGCAATGCTGGCATCTCCTTGAGACAACTCTGCCAATCTTCAGCCTAAAAGAAGGTAAGGATTAAAAGCTTCCGCAGTGTGAGGCTCTGACTAGCCAGTTTGTCCTGGCATTTGCTAATGACCAAAATGTGTGAAGTGTTTTACAGAAAAGGGAATAAAGGTGTATTTTCCAAGAAGTATTTCTTTCTTTTCTCTTCAGGCCTCTACATATTCTAGGGATCAAAAAAGGTCCCATATTTTGTTTCCACTAGAAGTGAATTCACAGGCTGAACAATAGCTTGGACATAGATGATGAGAAGACTTACATTTCACTTTATTTTTTCTGGTTTCGGTCTTCATATCCACTCTCCACTGTGTCTTTGTTGTATATCCCTTGGCCTAATTTTCCCTGTCATTCTTTCTCCAGCTCCCGCCCCAACATCCTTGCTCTTTGTTCTCAACCCCCTCTGAAGTTGGGGTCTCCTCCAACCCTACCCCCTTTTCCTCCCACCAGTACGCAACAAAAGCACCATCAGCACACCTCGGGGACAGGGGCGGCTTGCTGAAGTATTTCAGGAACTCAGGGTAAAAATGAAGAATTAGGGTGCAGTTGAGTGGGAAGGGGTAACTTGTGTGAGTGAGTGTGTGTGTGTGTGTGTGTGTGTGTGTGTGTGTGTGTGTGTGTTTTAAAGATTTCTTTATTTATTATGTGTACACACCCCAGAAGAGGGCACCGGATCTCATTATAGATGGTTATGAGCCATCATGTGGTTGCTGGGAATTGAACTCAGGACCTCTAGAAGAACAGCCAGTGCTCTTAACCTCTGAGCCATCTGTCCAGCCCCCTGGGAAGCGGTAACTTGCGGTGCTACACAGCATAGTAGGATAATTATGCTTGACAACGTTAATTCTATATTTCAAAATAACAAAGAAGATCTGGAATGTTCCCAACACAAAGAAAAGATAAATGTTTGAGGAGATGGATATTGTAATTACCTGTGACAACATCCAATTCTACATTTCAAAACAACCAAGAGGGTTTCCTACGTTCGCAGAAGAGACAAACATCTGAGGTGGTAGATGACTAGTCACTCTGATGTGATTATTATATCTTCCTCATATGCATTGAAATATCATATCATATCCTATAAATATGGTCCATTATTAGTTAACTAAAATACGTTAAATCAGAGAAACAGTAAAAGAAGTCCATACTGGGCTTGCCCTGGGACTTCAGAGCTGTCTCCAAGAAAGTCAGGTCCTATGCAAACTAGCCAATCAGGATGCCCAGGAGTATGAAGGGTAGATAAAAGATAGATGTTCATGGAGCAGGGGAGATGACCCTACAGCAAAGCACTTGCCACATGGACATGAGGACTGGATTTTGGATTCCCAGAACTCATGCAAAACTGGACATCATCTGCAATACATCCGTATATATCTGCAATACCAGTGCTCCTACAGGTAGCTGGGATCTTCACTCCTACTCTAGAAATGGGAGTCCCTAGAGGTTCACAGGCCAGTCAACCTGGCGTACACAAGTAGTGAACAACAAAGAGACCTTGTCTTAAACAAGGTGGAAGGCAAAGGGCCTCAAAATGCACACTGTGGCATACATGCACCCCACTAATACATACAAATATGCATGCACGCACACACACACACACACACACACACACACACACACACACACAAACAGTGAGATTAAAAATTAAAACAGTAGTTGATCACATACACTGTGGTGATATTGTGTTCCCCAAAATATTATGCACCCTAATAAACTTATCTGGAATCAGAGAACAGAACAGCCACTAGATATAGAGGCCAGAAAATGGTGGCACACATGCCTTTAATCCTAGCATTCCAGAGGCAGAGATCTGTCTGGATCTCTGTGAGTTCAAAGCCACACTGGAAACAGCCAGGCATGGTGACATACACCTTTAATCCCAGGAAGTGATGGCAGGAAGCAGAAAGGTATTTAAGGCGTGAGGACCAGAAACTAGAGCCTGGTTAAGCTTTTAGGCTTTTGAGCAACAGTTCAGCTGAGATCCATTCAGATATGAGGACTCAGAGGCTTCCAGTCTGAGGAAACAGGATCAGCTGAGGAATTGGCAAGGTGAGGTAGCTGTGGCTTGTTCTGCTTCTCTGATCTTCCAGCATTCACCCCAATACCTGGGTCCAGGTTTGTTTTTATTAATAAGACCTGTTAAGATTTGTGCTATAATACACCTTTGTTGAGGAGGTCGTCGGATGATGATGTGTTTGCAAGATACTGTATCCTCAATCCAGCTGTAGATGGCTACCATGTGGCCTTCTTTGCATCTGGAGGTTGTGCCTTCTGACTTGCCTGATCTCAAAAGGCTACAATGATGTACAACAGCCTTTGAAAGTGTTCGTGCAGACAACAGAGGGAATCATTCATTAAATGGGGAAACTAATCCTTCTAGATCAGTATGTTGTGAGAAAGACTTCGAAGGCACCTGTAGACTGGAGTCAGGCACTCACAAAAATTACTGGTCCTGTGGGAGGATCAAAAGTGGGAACCAGAAGGGAATGAAGTGAGAAGGTCTTGTAGTTAGGACAGTTGCTCCTCAGCCCTGGCACTCACAGAAACCCAGTGTCATCTTGTGTCTCGCTGTAAAAAGTCCAAACTTTTAAAATACTAGACAGGGAAATGTTTTCTCTAAACTTAAACCCATCTAATCTACCACACTGTAGAGAATCATGATTTTTTAAAAATCATCTCTAGAAGAAAACAGTTCTTTAAGAAATGAAGGCTATCATTAAAATTTAGACAGTCATCTGGGAGACATTTCCCCAATTCCAGATACCTCAAACATAACCTCTGCATGCTTACATATATGCACATCACCATTCTCAATGACAGTAGGAGTTAAAAATCCATCAGATTAGGTTAGTCAGTATTTTAAAATTTTTTCATTTTCTTATTTACTTACATGTGTACTTGTGCATCTGTGTGTAGTGTATGCTCATGAGTACAGGTGACTGTGGAGACCAGAAGGAGGCATCAAATCCCCTAGACTTGGATTTACAGGTGGTTGTGAGCCTCCAGATGTGGGTACTGCAAACTGAACAGATGTCCTCCGTAGGAGCGGCAAGTGTTCTAAAACCCCTGAGCTGTCTTTCCAGCCCCTATATAAGATTTATAAACACCAGTCTTTTTGTTTATCTCCTCCACATCAAACACATTTATTTCATAATCCTTTGGAACACAATATCCTAACCTAAGCAAAGACTATTGAGGGGTTTTTTTTCTTTTTTTAAGGTCGTATTTCATTTTTAACTGTGTGTACTCATGTGTCTAAGTGAGGGTGTGTGCACATAAGTACATAAAGGAAATATTTATATTAGCATCAGTCCAGTGGAGACTTATATGAACTGACAGCAAGATCAGCTTTATGTAACCATGACAACTGTCAGCATCAAGTCAGTCTAAGTGTCGGGCAGCATTCTGAAATTGAGTGTTCAGAGTGCTCAGGAGGATTTAGGACGTAAGTGTGCAGTCTTAGGACATTATTGGTGGTTTGCCTCAGCAAAGATTTGGCAGACACTGTTTCACTGGATACGATTGTCAGGGTCCTTCATTTACACTGAACTTTAAAATTAAACTAATGTTTTCATTGGGCCTTATGCCTTAGAGATCATGAAAGGGGGAAATTGGCTGGCAAAAGATAAAGTTCAAACACGAAGCAACATCTTAAAGTGAATGGCCTTGAACTCACCTAACAGAGAGGGTTATACACATTTAAAACAGTTTAAAGGTCAAAAACTCAGACTCTCAAATCATTTCTAACTAGCAAAAAAATGGACCACAGAAGGGATCTTAGCTCTCAAGATTAAACCCAGCAGATGTTCCTGAATAGTTCTACATAATGGACCTGGGCTGTGGTCTCCATTTTCTCTGTAAGAATTTGTTTGACATCCCACTGGACATGTTAGCAGACTGTTTTCTAGAATCCCCACACACAGGTTCCAGGAGTGCTCCGAGTTGGCTGTGTTCTGCTCAAACCAGCTTATGTCTCTTTGCTCAAAACTAGAATTATTCACAACTACATATTTTTTATACAGACTGATGAATACAGGTACAGAAAGGAAGTGTTCCATTCCTAAGTAGACCTCACTAATTACTGCAGAAAGAGTTGATGAAAATAAGTCATAAAGAAAACCTGAGTTAGCTGTGGATACCCTATAGCTATGAAAGAATGGGTCGGGTGACAGAAATTAGGGACGAGTCTGCCTTCCAACAGCTTCACATTGTCCTTGGTTGTTAGATCTGTCTTTAAAAACTGAAATCAGTAGTAGTAGCAGAATGAGCATGATGATCCTGGTTTATACGGGGGAGAAGACTGAGTCCTGGGGTCCCCGCACCTGCTCTGGGAGGAAACACTGGTATTCAATCAAGACCTGCCAGGCTACAAAGATGCCAGGAGGAACCCGATACTCCATATGCTAACCTAAAGCACAAGACACTGGGACGCTGGCTTAGTCAATAAATGCTGTCTCACAAGCATGAGAAGCTGAGTTTAATCCCAGCAACCTTGTAAAGAGCCAGCCATGGCAGTGCGCTTCTAACTCGAGAGCTGGGCAACCAGAGACAGGAGCATCCTTGGAGCTCCCTGGCCAGCCAGTCTAGCTGCATCAGTGAGCTTTGGGTCCTAGGAATAGACCCTGTCTCAGAACACAAGATGGATGGCTGCAGACAAGGAGACTGAAGGATGAACTCTGCCCTACGTTTTAAAGCTACATAGAAGAGTAATTTTGACATAAGCAAGCATAGGAGAATGTTTTCCTGTGGACCCTACACTACCCAGTGACACGGCTCTGGGACGTTCCCTTTTGGCAACACGCAGAAGTTAACTCCCGCCAAACATTTCTTTCTCTGCATGTTTGAAAAACAGGAATCAGCCAATTCCAACAGGAATGGTATAGCTTGTCTTGAAGAAGTCTTTGGAAAAGCATTCCCTGCCATTTGTCAAGGCTGCTAACACCCAGAGATGTACAAGGAGAAACTCCAGTGTGGTGCCTCCCACATGGCCAGGAGCTGCTCTGCTTTGCCCCCTGCACAAGATCAGAGACTCCAGGTAGGATTCTAAGAGTTAAAATCTCCAACCCAACAATGAATGGTAAGCATCCTTTTTTAATGTAAACTGGCAGCAAAATATCTCAGTGGGTAAGGGGATTTGCCACCAAGCCTGATAACCTGAGTTCAATCCCTGAGATTCACATGGAAGAAAGAGAAAACC
>CABHPP010144146.1:20763-41816 GCA_902168425.1 Peromyscus attwateri
TAACCTGAGTTCAATCCCTGAGATTCACATGGAAGAAAGAGAAAACCAAGACCTGCAAGTTGTCTTCTCTGATCTACACACACACACACACACACACACACACACACACACACACACACAAGTTTTAAATTTTTTGATGAAAATCAATGATGTCTTCTATTTACCCTTAAAAGAATCATTTTCATGGGACATATCAGCATTAAGGGGCGATTATAGGATGTATTCTACAGACTGAAATCACAGGTATGAACAGGGAAAAAAAAGACAGCCATTGCTTATTCCATACTTAGACTATGTCATTTCCCGCTGAGAACTTATATAACACTCTGTCTCCTTTGGGGAAAAAGAAAGTGCACTTTCTTGATGATAAAACTGATGCTTAGGGACAGGAAGACCTTTGCAAAGACACCTTGCCCTTTGAGTCTGAGCACTCTTGAAACCAGAAGCGTCCTTCTGTGCAGCACAACACACCCACCAGATTGGGACAGGACTTTAAACAAGAAATATATACACACAGCCCTTGTCAGGGCAGTCTTCCATTGCTGTGGGGCTGCTCTAGGTGAGCTCCCACTTAAACTCTGCCCCCAACCCAAGCTGAACACAAGGAAAGCACCTAAAAGAACCGACAGCTGAGCAGACCTTTCAGCACACATAATCACGGCTCATGATTGTCCTCACGGGTGCAGGCAAAGGCAGGGCTTTGGAACAGCGCCACTATCCATTTAAATGCTCAAAACCATTTCTGGAACGTGAAGGCGTATGATCTAGGTCCTGTGCATCATGTCAGAACCGAAACTCACCCGTGTGGTGAGGCAGAAGGGAAGACCAAAATCAGTTGGTTGGCTTCAGAGAGCTGAAGTCGCTGCCTAACTAAGTTCTTCTCTTCCTGAGTGGTTGCCATGGTACCATGCAGACAGAATCACAGATGGAAGGCAGGAGAGAACAAATTTGTGACTTTCTGTCTTGACCCTTCCATGGCGATGAAATCACGGCCCTCATTCTGGGATGGCACAGAATCACTGCCAGTGTCTTGAAAAAGTCTGCAGAATTTGGGAGAAAATTGTCAAGCAGTCAGTAGGAGGGTATATTTTAAATTCTTTTAGGGCAGTTGGAGGGGGCAAGCAAGATGGAGCAGTGGGTAAAAGTCCTTGTCACTAAGCCTGATGTGTTGAGTTTAATCGCCAGGACCTGCATGGTAGAAGGAGAGAACCAACTCCTGCAAGTTCTCTTCTGACCTAAACACACACACACACACACACACACACACACACACACTCACACACACTCACACACACACACCATGACACTCACTCACAAGAGGGGAGACAAGGAGATACACACGCATACACAAAAGAAAATAAATAAATAAGAGTGAGCTTTATTAGTTTCCAATATTGTGCACATCCAATTCAGATTTACATGAGTATGAAAAACAAACCCAATTAAAATGAAGAATGGCCCCGCATTGTAATATACAAGAAACACACATTCATTTTGATGCATAGACATCAATCACTCTATTCTATGACACAGGCAGTTTGACTCAGTGAAAAGTGCAATAATGCACATACTGTTTGTTGAGCGTTTAGAACACAGCAGAAGTTTGACACGCATTTTTTTTTCGTTATTTCTGACTGCAACTCTTTCAGATGCAGTGTAAGATTATCCCACTTTACAAATGGAGACAGAGTTAGAAAAGAATAACCTTTACCTTAGGATCACACCACTGCAAGACGGCCCCGCCCCGGCCCCTGCTCGTGCCCCCGCCCTCCAGCTGCAAGGCCCTAAGCCAGCAGTTCCCCAACCTTCCTAATACTGCAGCCCCTTAACACAATTCCTGTGTTGTGCTGACCCCCAATGATAAAATCATTTAATTGCTACTTCCTAACTGTAATTTTGCAACTGTTATGAATAGTATTGTAAATATCTGAT
The DNA here is from genome assembly GCA_902168425.1 of Peromyscus attwateri. Taxonomy (NCBI): domain Eukaryota; kingdom Metazoa; phylum Chordata; class Mammalia; order Rodentia; family Cricetidae; genus Peromyscus; species Peromyscus attwateri. Next base: position 22,696 of record CABHPP010144146.1, read on the forward strand.
CTGCAGGGTCTCTGATATGTGACCCCTGTGAAAGGGTCCTTTGACCCTAAAGGAGTCACAGGTTCAGAACCAGTGCCCTGAGCCCTTCCTAACTGCACAAGCTGTGCCCTGGTAGGCATCGAGGGCTGGGTCCTCTTCATCCAAATTTCTGCCCACAGCCAGCGCTTCCTTTCAATCTCACTGGGACCAGATCAGGATTCAGTGAATCATGAACAGTTTGATAAGTTGAAAATGTGGGCTCAGGGTTGAAAACAGCTAAACAAAAGTATTAATAGTTTGGTTAAATGCACTCAGGATTCTAACCCACTCGCTCTCTTTTTAAAAGAGATCTTTTTTGTCTCTTGCTAGAGCCATCACAAGGGATCTCTAAGAACCAGCCTTGTGTTGTTACTGTCACTGTTGGTTGATATGACAAATGTCTACAATGCTCTTCTTTCCCCATTCTCCCAGTCACGTTATCATGGGGACTGTGACCCCGCATTGATGAGACCGGTCTTTTTTTAAAGGAATGAAGCAAGAAGCCAATGGGTAATAACCAGGAAACATAACAACTTCAACACACCAAGAGACGTGGAGAAGAGAGATTTTTCCTCTAAGCTGAAGAAATCTCACTTTTAAGATCCATTGTTAAACAGCTCTACCCCAGAGCGCAACTCGGCCCATGCCTAGGAGACACAGGCATCAGCTGTGGTCTTTTCTCTTTCCTCTCACTCCCCTGGCACTGCAGGGGAGCTGTCACTGATCCCATACTCTCTGGTGGTCTAGATTTGCAGAGAGATACCAGAAGAGAATTTAATCAGCCAGCACACATGCAGCTCAGGGACTCTCAATTATTTGCCCCGAGAGCTTCAGAAGCAGAAGACTGACAACGTGTATGTTGTTTCTGTTGGCCCAGCAAGAACTCATTATCTCGGAGCACAATCGTTGATGTTCATGGCTTAAAACATACAAACAAGGGTGTGGTGATTTTTCATCTCTAATAGGGTTGCTGTACAGAGCTCTGATTTCCCCTCTCCACTGAATTGTCAGATGGGAAGTCAACACGAAGTGTATAATGGAGGTGCCTTTTTCTTTTCTTTCTTCCTCTCCTTCTGCCAAACTTGTCTTTGCTTCTAATTCTCAGAAGTATCAATTAACAATGCATAATTTTAATAGAGCACTTGCAAGCACAGGGATCATGCTGTAAAAATTAGTTGTCTGACACTGATTTCCTGTAGACACCGTCACTCAATGTTCCAGTCTCTTCAGAGCCACCACTAGCCTTCCCCGAGATTCAAGACAGGCAAGATGTGAGTAACCTGCCCACGTGGTCTACAGGTGTATGGGTGATTCAGAATATAAATTCTTAGGAAGAAAGCAATCAGTTTCGGCTTTAGTCAAAATTCTTGGGAAACTTTCAGAGATCTGAATTTAGTGATTTAATTAAACAAGGTGTGAATGATAATTTCCCACAATGATGATACCTAAAGCCTAATCCCTTGTATAATGCCAAACTCTGGAAATGGTGCCCATTTTACAAGTCAAGGAGGATCATGCGTCACCATTTGATGTGGCCAGACAATGTCAGGCCTGGTGGTAAAAGCCTCTAATCTCTGCCCCAGGAGGCTGAATCAAAAGGACAGCAAATTCAGGGCTACAGAGCAAGTTCAAGGCTAACATGGACAGCTTAATGGGCATTGTCTCAAAATAAAAATTAAAAATGTGTGGGGACATAGCTCAGTGATAGACCACTTGCCTGGCATGGGTGAGGCTAGATCTTCAAACCCCAAAGCTATAAAACAAAGAAAGGAGGAGATTCTGAATGGTGTTGCAAACGCCACAGATGACATCTTTAAATCTTTACATCTGAGTATTTGGTAACAGTATTTACTTTAGAATAAGGGAACATGAGTTTCTGGTGTGTCCCTGACACTTTTTGAGTTGGACACACTCCAGGCCAAAGTTTTTCTGCAACGACATCATGAGGATCATCTCTAAGGTTCTTTGATTTTAAAACAAAGAATTTAGAAGAATTTATACAAAGATGAGAAACTCTAGCCCCCCCCCAAAAAAATATTTTCATGTATATGTGTTCAGTAAATACAGAACACCTGGGCACACTAGGTTAGTAAGCGTGCACTGTGCAACATGGCAGCCATTTGACAGAAGTAACCATTGGTTATTTGAGATGCAATGTATCAAAGACACATTGGACTGCCATGACTTAGCAGGAAGAATAAATGCAAACCATCTCATTTGTAATTTTGTACTGATTGCATACAGATATGATACTGTGTATGAACAGCAGAGGAGACAAAAATGCATCATTAAAATTCCATTCCCTTTTCTTTTTATTGTTGCTGATGGGGCTACCAGAACACTTTCAGCTATCTACATGGCTTTTATTTCCTTGCTATCAAGTAGTACCAATGTAGGTCTTGGTTGCTTAGCAACAAACAAAACGGAAAGGTCCCCAGTCCTTAAGAAGTTAAATTCAAATAGAAACCAGGGAAGAATAAGAGCAAACAGACAGATAAATAATTAATTTCAAATTGGTTTTTAAATGTATAAAGATAAAAAAATGGGAAATCATACTAAAATCTTTTCTTCAGATGGGTAGATAGGAAAGTCCTTTAACAGAGATGGCGTTAAACTGAAACCCGAGTGAGTCACAGTCACTGTATAGGACTCTGGAAAAAGAGTGGCATGGACACAGGGAAGACAAGCTTGAAGATCCTGAGGTGGGGCCAGTCTTGGAACATTTATGTGTACTGATCCTTGAAACATTAATGTTCATAAAATATTACCAGAAGCATTAACTAGCTTGCATAATGGATTGATGGTTTGGACACTGCCCCAAGTCATTATTTCATTTAATTGTCACAGTAACTCTTGGAATGCCACATTGTCCACTCAACAGAGAACTGTACAGCTCAGTATTTGAGGGACCTGCCTGCAGAAGGCCAGCATATAGGGAGCAGTGGGGATAGAGGGTCTCTGTCTACGTACAAATCTAGCATGCCTTCTGTCTGCCTGTCCTCTTCCTGTCTTCACCCAAGCACATACTAAGTGTCTTAGTCAATGTTCTATTGCTGTGAAGAGACATCATGACCACAGCAACTCATAAAAGAAAGCATTTAATTGGGGCTTACTTAACAGTTTCAGAAGTTTAGATGATTGTCATCATGGCAGGGAGCACAGCAGCATGCAGGCAGACATGGTGCTGGAAAAGTCATTGAGAGGTCTACATCTAGATCCATAGGCAGCAGAAAGAGAGGTCTACATCTAGATCCATAGGCAGCAGAAAGACCTGGCTTGAGCTTTTGAAGCCTCAAAGCCCATCCCCAGTAACAACTTCCTCCAACAAGACCACACCTACTCCAATAAGGCCATGCCTCCTAATCCCTCTCAAGTAGTGCTACCCCCTAATGACCAAGCATTCAAATATCTGAGCCTATGGGGGCCATTCTCATTGAAACCACCACACTAAGTGAACAAGACTTCTCAGCAGATTTGTGATGTCTCTGCCAATCTTTTCCTGAGCTTCTCCCCACACTGAGGGGAGAGCTGGGTGAACACTCCAGCTCCGCTTGCTTCTAGTCAGTGACAAAGGCCGTTCATTTCCTACATCACACAGCTGAACAATGGGTTGTTGGTTCCCAGCTAACTCTGCAGCAGAAGACACTCGTGACTGAAGCTATCTATTGTGTGAACTTTTCCTGGGAAGAGAACAAACAAATGTCTCTTCACTCTAGACATGCGACCAATGACAGACTGAAGAAGTGACTCCACTCTGGTCTAGCCTGGTGAAACAGCAGGGCTATCAGTGGTTACTTTACAAGAGCATGGGAAACGGCTGGGCAGCTACAGCACTGAAGAAAAGTCTTCCCCAGAAACTGTTAACCATTTACATATCCTCGGGAAAGGGTGAGGCCTTGCAAGCCTGGGCCTCTTCCTCGATGGATGATTGATAGGCCCACTAAAATGCAGGCTCCTGTGAGCCACCACAACTCCCTAACTCTCAAGAGAGCAACAGCTACATCAGCCTTCCCAACCCTACCTAACAGATGTTCCATTCTCCAACCAATTGTTTCCTTGAACCTCGAGAGGGAAGTTTCTCTTCCCTGTCTCCCCAGCTCCTCTGGGAAGAGTAGATGTTAGCTAAATTCCCCTGGGCTCCAGGGGGAAGTTGCCTTTTGTTTCCTAATAATGAGCTGCAGAGTTAAGTACTCTTGAGAGAAGAAACAAAAAATATTTGAGACCTGAGGCCTGGGAATCCGTACATTTCTTCGGATCCACAGAGCTCAGAGCATCCAGCGGCCTGCAGGTCACAGAAGTACTAGCTCTGTGGTTACCCCAGTGCCCACCTAGCTCAGAGCCTCCCCACAGCTCCCTGTGTAATTCTTGTGCCTGGGAGCCAAGGCAAGATGGTCTTTGTAGATGATAGCGTCATCGTCTTCAGTCTGTAAGATTTCCAAATAAATTATTTTCCTGGTCCCAATGACTTGCCCTTCAGTCGCTGGCTTTTTGGAGTGGCGGGCAATCACTGTCACTCCCTGGACCACAAAAGGGAGGGTGAGTTTGTACAAATGCAGTCAGCACCATCAGTGATTCTCAAATTAGGGACAGTCTCCCTCGGGCAGCACATCATTGTTCATTTTAGCAAGACAGGATGAAACACTCACTCGGTTCCTTGTCTCTCCCTCTTAAATACTGGAGATTAATTTTATTCATTACAGTCTTCAGATGTTTAGTAAGCATTTTGTTTATGGTTCAATACGACATTAGGGAGAAAGCTTAGCTGTGCAAGTTTGGAAGGCAAAGAGACTTGAGTTTGCATCATCTCAGCTCTCTGGCTTACAGGTTGCATGATACTGAACCACAAAACCTTGACCCTCACCAAGTCTCAGTTGTGTAGGAAAAGGGCATAAGAACACGTGCATTAGGGACTGATGTCAAATTAAAGGATGGGTGGAAAGCATCCAGCCCAGAGTCGCATGGTAAGATCTCAACCCCTGAAGGCTATACATCTGTAGGTTCAACCATACTTTTATATGACTATCTTATGCTCTGGTCCTAGAGCAACTGAGGCATGGCACTGCCAGCCTGCTATGGCCCTCAGGCATTATTAATTAAAGTGATTATTTATCCTTTGTTTCATCTCTTGTTATAGTTACCTTCAGCTGTCAACTTGACACAAACCCAGACTTGCCTCAGAAGAAGGGACCTCAGTTGCTAATTGATGTATGAGGGCTCAGTCCACAATGGGTGGTACCATCCTTAGGCAGATGGACCTTGGCTGTAGAAAAATGGTAGCGAAAATGAGCCTGAAAGGGAGCCAGCAAGCAGCATCCCTCCATGATCTATTATGCTTTAAACTCCTGCTTCCAGGTTCCTGCTTGAGCTCCAGCCTTGACTATCCTCAGTGATAGACCAGTACCTGGAAGGATAAGCCAAATAAACCCTTTCTTCCCCCCAAGTCATTTACAGTGTTTTATCACAGCAAGATAGAACAAGATAGAAAAGCAAGATAGAACACCTTATATCTGATACTTTTCTGTAAATTAGATCCTCCTTACCCAATAACCCAGCCAAATCACATTTCCAACACCTGTCATCAAAGGAGCAAACACTGAACCATCTCTCATGACAAAGAAAGGCTCCTTTCCTTGGGAAAATCTCCAGGTGCTCTCATCAACTGAAGCCACTTCAACTAAGTAGAATCACGGGCTGGAGCGCTGGCTCAGCAGTTAGAACACTGGCCACTCTCGCAGATGGGTTCAGGTCCCAGTACTCACATGGCAGCTCCCAACTGACTGTAACAACTCCAGCTCCAGAAAATCCAATGCCCTCCTCTGGTCTCCCTGGGTACCTGCACACTAGTGTGCAGACACATACACACATACATACACATAAGTAAAAATATAAAATAAGTATTTTAAGTAGAATCATTAGTCTACTAAAAGGTCCATAGAGAATATCCTACTACCTTTAAGTACAAGAATCTTGGGCCTTTAGATGTGCCTCTTTCTCCACAGATAGAGTACACACTTTCAAGGTCTCAGGTGATGAACTTATAGTAATGAAGCCATGAAGACTGGCTGCTTCTGGGAAATCTCTGGTTGCTTCAGAGGTGGTACCCTGTCAGTCAGAGGAAATGTTTGAGAAATAAGACATGATTAGAAATGAGGATGGATAGGAAATGCCATAGAAGTACAGCCTCGAGCATTGTATGGCTGAACACAAAGTAATTCCTTAGTTAGTATTGACTATTTCTGAGGATTTTCATAGGCTTCCATAACAGCCAGAGAAAAAGGAAGAAAGAAAGAAAAAGAAAGAAAGAAAGAAAGAAAGAAAGAAAGAAAGAAAGAAAGAAAGAAAGAAAGAGAAGGAGGGAGGCAATGCAGGAGGGAGGGAGGGACAAAGGGAGGGAGGGAGAGAAAGGCAAAGAAAAAAAAACTTAAGAAAGAAGTCTGAGAGCATGCTTCTCCTCTAATTGGATGAGTGGCCCCAGTGAGGGTGTTTTCCTGTCTTGAGGAAGTGTGTGAATTTGTCCAGACTCCAAAACACCTACTTTATTCAAAGTGACTGATACAACCTTTGGTCATCTGCCAAAATGTTTCTCTTGCTTCTTTCCATTCTATATCATAGTCCATCCATCAACTGCAAGTGGCCTTCTGTAACTCTTCCCAAAGTTTTCAACAAGCATTTGACTGTAGTTAGAGATTTGAGAGGGAGTAAAAAGCTTTTAGTATAGTTGAAATTAGATTGGAGAGGGGGCTGGAGTTAGAGAAACCCTTCAAAATGAATATCAAGAGTGGTAGTTCTCAACTTGTGGGTCACAACACCTTTGGGTCAATTTGTAACAATGAAAATACATCCTCTACATCAGATATTTACATTATGATTCATGACAGCAGCAAAAATATGGTTGGGAAATAGCAACAAAAATAATCTTATGGTTGGGTGTCACCACAACATGAGGAACTGTATTAAAGGGTTGCAGCTTTAGGAAGGTTAGAACCACTGATCAAGAGCAACCATATAAGATGCTTGGAGATGGGGCCACACTTGGGCCCTCATCTAAGCCTGAATGTCATTTGGGGAATTTAATTAGGTGTATTCTATAAGCTTCAGGGGAGCCTAGAATCCCCTCTCTTGGACTGCCTACTGGGTCTTTTCTCACTGGTGTCTAATGGAGGCAGCTGTCTCAATTTCTCTGGAATTCTGCAAGCTCTCCTTTGCAAAAGCGTTCTCTCTTTGCTAAAGCATTCACTTATATCCCATGCATAAATGTATAGGCATTTAGTTATAGTTATATTAGTAACATTTTTTAGAAACCATTATTCTTTAGTACAGCCTTTAACAGGGCAACACAGACCCTGAGGACCATATATCTAAAGACCCACCTGACTCACAGGAACAAAAAACCAGTCCACTTAGAATGGAGATTGCTTCTTCTAGTAGGACCTCTGGGCTGGATTTTCAGTCTACGGCTCTTAGTGTCAAAGAACACGGGCCTCTAATTTCATTTTAAGAAAGTCATTCTTCTTGTTTCTTCATCTGTCTTTATGTTTCTTTTTCTTTTCAGGTTGATCGGCTCAGGGCCAAATGATTTCATTGATAAGTTCCTTAGTTAAAATCCTCCTATCATATTTAGCTTCCAGATCCTGGAGGAGTGTCCATCTTGGGTACATAGGAAGCACTCAGCTGACCTGGCTTATCACCAGGGGATCCAATGCCACCATACTCTGGCCTTCTCAGGCATCTACGCACATGTGACACACACAGATATACATCTGTCTGCCTTCCAGGTAGCTTTGGTGTCTTCTCCTCTCACACCCTCGTATCTAGGTTTAAAAAGATCTTAAAATAGTTTTCAAGGAGACCCACGAGAGGGGAGGGGTGGCGACAAAGGCCGAGAATGTGATTTCAAATGTGAAAGAAACCTTCAGTTTCACTAGTCCAACCTCTTCATTCTCCTGTGGGAAATGATGGGGCCACAGACAGCATGACTATCTAATGACACTGTACCTAAGAGGTAACACTGAAATGGGTACCCCCAAATCTCATGATTCTCACTAGCAAACATTCTTTTCACAGTCCCATTGACCCACGGCAGGGATAACTCGGATTCTTATGCCACGTCTAGACCTCAGGGATCCCTGTCATAGAAAATTGGGTAGACTGGGCACCGTAAACTAAAAGGACCCCTCCCCTTGGCATGAAAGGACCTGTGGTCACAGGCCGCTGTGGCCCTCCAGGGAGTGGCCAGCAACATCTCAGAGCTCCTGCTTTCTAATTGGTTAAGTGATTCTTAAACCAGCTCTAACATCCTTCTTCCTTGTGAAAAGAAAGGCTAGGAAGAAAGGGATACTGATGTGGGAGACGTTGAGCCTACTGATTTTCATATTCCATCAATCTAAAAGACAAAGCACAAAGCACACTGGGTACCGGAGGTACCCACCAAGGGATGAGAATACTTCCATCTCACAGATGTGCTAATTAGGCTAACGTCAGCTTTTGTAAGGGGGAAGGATGTTGTGTTGTTTTGAGGTTGATCACCTACCCCACTTGTTTGCCTGAAAGTCTCACATTACAGAGAAACTTTAATCAACCCAAATAGACAATCGGTCACCCTAAAACACAGTACTTGCTCCCAAAGTTTGGATCACTGAAACATTATATCTGTTTTGGGAAGTTAAAATTTTTTATGCGGTTGAGGAGGCTGGAGGGATGGCTCAGTGGTTAAGAGCACTTCCTGCTCTCACAGAGGACCTGAGTTCAGTTCCCAGCACTCACCCAGCATCTCATAACCACCAGGGGATCCAATGCCACCATACTCTGGCCTTCTCAGGCATCTACGCACATGTGACACACACAGATATACATCAAAGCATAAATAAAAAGTAAAAATAAAAACTAAACAAATATTCAAAATATTTGAAATTTAGAATCAGTTGACACAGAGAAAGCTCACAATGCCCCATCCGTAAATGAAGAGATTCAGGAAATCAATGGTTGCTGAGAGATGGAGAATCAGTCTTCTCCAGGAATGAGCCCCCTGAAAGATTAACCAATCCCAAGCAGTCAGCCCTAAATGTGTGTGTGTGTGTGTGTGTGTGTGTGTGTGTGTGTGTTTGTCTGTGTACATATATATGTAACACTAAATGAACTCAACAAGTTGCATTTATTAATTTGTGTGTGTGTGTGTGTGTGTGTGTGTGTGTGTGTGTATAAAACAATAATAATTAAAGAATAAGAGGCTATAAATTTGAGAAGAATTGGGGAGATACAGAAGGAGTTGGAAGGGACAGAGAAACATTGAATATAGTACTTATGTATGAAATTAAAAAAAAAAAAACACTTCAGGGGCTGGAGAGATGGCTCAGCAGTTAGGAGCACTGACTGTTCTCCCAGAGATCCTGAGTTCAATTCCCAGCAACCAGTTATGGTAGCGCACAACCATCTCTAGTGGGATCTGATGCCCTTTTCTGGAGTAAAGTCATTCGTGCAGATAGAGCACTCATATACATAAAATAAAAAAATAAATATTTTTTACAAAGCACTTCAAATACATGTATTAAAACAAAATAAAGTAGAAATTAGTCACTACCCCCCCTGTAAATTTCACCTCACTTCACTGAGTTCAGGTGCCTGTGATAAATGTGGGTCAAGGCTTTAAAATACGTATTTCTGCCTGTGGTGGCCATCAGTTTCCTTCCCACTTCATAGAACACAGTTCAGGGCAGAAACTCATGATCAAAGTCGAGTAGACAAGAGAAGAGGCAAGGCAGAAAGATTCAAAACATCACACAATGCTATTAGAGCTGCTCTGTACCAGCCAACCAAACCATGACTTGCATCACGGCCATGTGGCACAAGGGTTACAAGGCTTTTTGGAGCCAACGTGTCATCTTATACTATGTCCCCGAAATCTAAGATGTACAGAGAGCCACAGTCACTGATTTTGGACAATGCAGAACAATCTCCTACATCTGCTGTTAAATGCACCTCATCAAATTCTAGGACCTTAAAACGTATTGTTTCAACTCTCATCACTCTAGTTAGTTTTTCTGGTCAAGGCTTAGTGTGTGAGTGCTCTTGACCAAGAGGAGATGGAATGCCATACTCCGTACCCTAATCCATTCTGCTGAAGAACTGGAGTCAGGAGTAGTTGTGATCTGCCAGGTGGGTGCTGGCAACTAAGCCTGGGTCCGCTGTAAGAGTAGAAAATGTTCTTAACCACAGAGCCATTGCTCCAGCCACTCCATGATCCTTTCAGATCACACACACTTATGCCCACATGGGGCTAAACATACTTTTAAATTCTGAAGAGGTATACAAGCAAGGGAAAACGACAGATGTAGTCCATTTACTAAAATAATCAATAGTGCCACCCGGTGATTCCGTACCTTCACATCTCCTTAAAAGCAATGATCCCTACATACCAGAGTGGATTGTGGGCTGCAGTGGCAGGGGGGAGGGGGGATGGCAGTGCAAAGAAAGCCCGGTCAGACTATGCAAATAATTAATGAATCTAAAAGACCAGAAGAAACATACTACTTATCTATAAAAGTAAACCTAGTAACTAATTCACCGCACATTTTGTCATCCTGCATATGTCTTGAAAAACAAAACAAAACAAACAAACAAAAAAAGATGTTCTGCTACGTTTTATTTTTAAAAATAGTATTGAGCAATTTCTCTGAATGAAGCATGTACAGGTTCTGGGATCGTTCATTCATTGTCTCTGGGCAACTTGACATGGGCAGCACCGGCTACACGGTCTGTGTTCTGTGCACAAAGTCTTAAGGATGTTACAAACCTAGCGAGTAGTTCACAGGTAGACAGACTCACAGCCACTGTCCTTGCTGAACCAAGAAGAGGGAGGTTCAGAGACTTGCCCAAGGTCAACAGTAAATTCCAGAACCATAATGGCAACTCAGACATTCTAGCCATAGTCATCACTGCTCCCCCTTCGAGCCTACACCGTCATCTGTTCCCAGACACCTTCAGACCTCCTGAGAGCATCTCAGTGGACTGTCCACCTGAAGAGTTCTTCCCTGCCGGCATCATCTCATCCTTTCCCTTGAATCTTCCATACAAAATCCATCATGATTTACAATGACGCCATTCACTGACCGGTTTGTTCCTTTCAGACGCCTCGGTGTTAATGAAGACTATGAAAGCATTATTTCCACAAGCACCTTCTCTGTCTTGTTCACTGTAGTATCCCTGAAACCCAGCACAGCACTTGATTCACAGCAAAAATCAGTTAAATACTGCATGGGTACGTGGGTAGAGGGAGAGCTAGGTGGACAGGAAAGAATTCTCTATACAGTCTGGCTGAGTCGCCTCCATGAGATGGCATTCCACTGAACTGAAGATACGAATAGGTTTAGGTTCAGGAAATAACATTATGGTCCCGGGCTGTCAAGGGAACATGGTCCTAGAAAAATCCATGACTAGATCTAATCTTAAGACATTTTACACATCCGTCTTCCAGCAAGTGGCAGTAGCCATTTTGCAATCACCAATATGGAAGACAAAATGCTACCTAGGTATTCACCGTGCAACTAACTGATTCAAATGTAGACATGAGAGGGCTCAGCTGACAGAGGACCAGCTTTGCAGCCTCCCCCTCCCTCTCTGGTTCCAGATTCCTGACTCTAAACTTTATGCAACCTATATCGAAAAGTTTGGAACTGTATTGGGCAATTAGGTATCCAATTATTTCTATCAACCTCCAAAATGATAGTGAAACCAGAGAAAGTATTAATCTTCAAAGCCTTATCACAGAATTAACTTATACAAACTTCGAAATAAATAGATACCAGCCTAAAGAGCTACAGTGAGCAGAAATGATTGCTACTAATCACTGGTGATACAGACCTCCTCTGAGGTCACAGCTTCCTTTCCCAGTCCTGACTGTTAAAGAGGGAGTTCTCTTAAGCACATAGCCTGCTCTTGAAGCACTTTCCAAAGCTTGCCATGATGCCTAGATAAACGCCAATGTTTCCATAAAGTGACATCAATCAACTGGTAACTTAATTGCCAGAGTCTTGGAAGGAAACAGACAGGGTACTTCAGTTGGGTAATTTGAAGAGACTATAGCAAAGGAGTTTGTTGATGGAATTATTATGACCAAACCACAGCACAGGTTATCATCATGCTCCAAGACTAGCAACAGTTAGAGGTTGCTGGAGCTCCAGACATAAAAAGGCAAGAGGGGGTTTCTGGTTATGAGAACCACATTCCTAAATGGTCATCTGTGGGCAGTAAGTTACACATGCATGGCACATGATTGTGGCCTTCTTAAGGAGGAAGCTGGCTGCCTATGGCAACCATGGACATGACAAAGACCATCCACTGATAACACTCCAACTGGAATCCAAAAGGCAAAGAGCACCTTTTCAGGATACAGAGCATGGAGGGAAGGTGGGAGATGGGTCGTGAAAATAGTCATCTTCTGTGGAACCCCTCAAGTAGTTGACAGGAAAGTGTCACTCAGGTAACCAGCCTGTGCCAGGTTACCAATACTTGATTAGTATAACACCTAAAGTCCTGTAAGCTGGATGACTGGTCATGCTAAGCATTGCTCAGCTTATGCCTCCAAAATGGTCATCAGTGTTCATGGCAGGTCTACTGGAGTTCTTCTCACCTGGCCTAGAAGAAGCCAAGCTGTCAGAGGGGGAAATATAGGTGGAGGCACCACTTCTTTAAGAGGGAATCTAATCAACCTCCATTCTGCTTGTAACATGGAGCCCTGAGCCAGGAGTGCTAGGGCCACCACAGCCATGTGTTCCCATGCCAACTTGAGCCTCCAGTTCTGAGCATTGTCCTCCTGCAAAATGAGAGCCTGCAGATGGGCTGATGTTTGCTAAAATGCCAGCCACAAAACATGAGAAACCAGAAGAGCTCTTAGTTTACCCTGTACTGCATATCTTTCTTTGGGGGATTCACAAAGTGCACAGATAGTTTACAGTTTCTGAAAAGTTGGAAGGTAAAGAAATGTGTGTGAATCAACTCAACCCACTCAGCTGAGCACAAATCTTTTGTCCCAACCCCATGTCGTACCCTATAGAACCACACAGAAGTGATAGTCCACAGAACGGACTTTGGAAAGTGCTGGAGAAGATGACCTCTGTGGCCCCTTCCAACCCTGCATTTTGCGACTCTGTGACCAGAGGTATGTGTATATACATGGGATCTACATAACTATCTGTCAGTTAAGGACAGTTTAACCCTATGTTAATCAATATAACACAGACAGCTGGCTCACCATTCAGGATGGAGTCTGTGGCCACTGAGTTAACTACCACGGATGTAAAGAGAGCAAGCTTTGGGGATGTAATAGCTGAAACTCATCCAAATTTCTTTTTTTTAATGTATGGAGGTTACTGACATTTCACAAGACCCTGTTAATTGCCTTTCCAGAATCATGATTATGACAGGAGGTCCATACCAGCTGCTCCTAAATATAATGAGACTAATTTATAAATGTTCCCATGATGCACCGATTCTGAAGGAGCTCACTGTCAGGGGAAAGCTTCTCCTGCCCTCAGCTAATGACCTCCTTATACCATGAAGTAGAAAGATTGATAGATCTTGCAGTTTGATCCCTGTTCCTTTAACTGCAGAGCTCATGGTGATCACAGGATCTGAAATGCTGATAGGTGTAAAGAAATCGTGTTTTTTAACAGACTGGGAAGGAATTTGTAAAGGAAAGCTGGCCACCGCTCAAAAATGCACAGGAAACGGACAGCGCAGGAAGTGTTTAGAAGAGAATCAAGGGAGTAACCACAAAATGTGTGTTTATGTAGCCAGCAGGGTCACAGGCACAACGGGATCCAGTGTGGCAATGTGTGACTGTAAATACCCAGCCAGCAAAGGGGGGAACAAGAAATATTAGAAAAAAAATGAAAATTACAGTTTCCGTGCTGTTTTGCCACCCCAAATCTGTAGTTTACAATTGTTGACAATATTCGTGATTGTAAATCTTGCTGCAGCCCAGCCTGAGAAGATGACAGACTTCTCAACACCCAACACCTGAGTGTTGACTGAGAATCCTGTACACCCCCTGGGGTGGCTCTCCTCGTCCTGTCTCCACGCTGTCAGGACATCTGTGTATTAGAATACCCAAGTTGTCACATCCCCAAATTCAACTGCGCAAGCCTCTAGGCTGTGAAAGATAACAGCATGTGTGAGGAGGCAGCTTCAGGGAGTACGACGATGCATTTGGCACAAAACAAATTTGTTGTGTGGAGTGTGGAGTGATGCTGTTTTCCTTATGCTGTGACTCACCCACCCCTGGAATACAAAGGAATGATAACACCCAGCCAAGGGAAAAAGATGATGATGATGATGATGATGATGATGATGATGATGACGCTCAAATCCTCTGCTGTTCTACCGACCTATACAACATCAATGATCTCAGAGAAGAAAGCACAACACAGAGAGTAGCAAGCAGTGAGCTATAGGCGTTAACACTGTAACCAAGAGGGACCATCCGTACATTGTACATTGTCGTTACTTCGTTGCCAGAACATGATAAAGAGAACAAAGGAATTCAAAATGATACATTGAGCTCTTTTTCCCCTCTCATTTTTCTACTTTGGGAAAGAAAGGAGCAGGGAGGAAAGTAGGGGGTGGAGCTGGGAAGAGGGCTCAGTGAAGAAAGTGCCTGACTCACTGGCGTGAGGATCTGAGTTCCATCCCCCAACCCCTGCATAAACATCCAGGCGAGTCAGCACAGGTTTGTCACACAAGCCCTGGGAAGGTTGAGACAGGAGGATCCCTCTGGCTGACTAGCAAGCTCAGGGCCAGCAAGAGATCCTGTCTCAAAGGAGGTGAACAGCATTCCTGAGGATGACATCCAAGGTTGTCACCTGGTGTCAATGTGTGTGCACACACATGCCAGCACATACACACATGAGAAGTTGAGGAAGAGTCATAAAGTACTCGTGGAGAAGGGAATGAGGCAGTTTTCTAATCAGACGGCCAAGCTGCAGCCCTAGACTGGTACTCTACCGACCTCATGCCTTGGGTGCTTTGGAAAAACACAAGATGTTCTTCAGTAGTTTCAATCCACTCCAAGGTCAAGAAATAGAATGAAGTCTTGTGAAACTAGACATGTTGACACAAAATGGACGAAAGCATTGGTGTGGAAATCACTATGGGCCTGAAAGTTTCCTCTTAGGTCCAGGCTGATCTTGGCCAAATGGCTGACGTACCTTCTGCTTCAGAGGTTGAATGGAAGGCATGGGTGTCCCCTCCCACATCCATCTCTAACGTAAATGTCTATTCAGAGCTGAGATGTATTTAAACTGAATGGTCAAGCGAGACTAAGTTCTGAGACAGGGTCTCCCCAGACGGCGGACAAATCAACGTGCTGTGGTTCCTGTTAGCCTAAAACCAAACTCAGCAGCACAAGAAAACTCCAGGGTCTCCACTCAGATTTTCTGCTTCCAAATTCATTAAGCTAACTTAATACTTGTGCATACAAGGATGGAGAGGTTGCTCTGGGGTTAACAGCACCTGTCTCTCTTGCAGAGGACCTGAGTTCAGTTCTCAGCACCTACAAGGTGGCTCATAACCATCTAACTATGTTTCTAAGGATTCAGACACCCTCTTCTGGTCTCCACGGGCACCAGGCATACCTGTGATGCACAAACATACATGCAGGCAAGACACCCATACATTATGCTATGGGGGGAGGAGGGAACAAATGTCACCCGAGAGTAGAGGAGGAAATACTCACACAGCCTGAGAAATCAAGACAGCGGTACTGTTGCACCAGAATGCTGTGAAATCCAAACCCACCCTTCTGATGTGGCATCCAAACATCTGCTCTGTGGACCAGAACTCAAAATCGATGATGTCGGTCAGCTATTTTTGTCGGTCTTTTCCCTCTGAGGTTTTTTTTTTTTTTTTTTTTTAAATGCCGTGGATTCCATATGAAAGCTTCCTTTTGTGCCTTTGTAAAAAGACATTGCCTGACAAACACAGAACAGTCTGGTGACATGTTTTATAGGACACATCACCAAAGCCTTATTATGAAGCGGGAAGCATTAGGATTTTGAATATAGATTTTTAAATAAATAGAACGGTAATGACGGGCTCCCGACAATAGTGAAATTAGAGGTCCCAGCATTTTTCTAGCAGATGGCACCCTGCCTTGTATTATCATGTTCCTGTTAGCAGCAGTCTTCATTATACGGAGATATTTTTCATTGTGAGATCTTCGTCAAAGATTAAGAGAAGGATATAAATGCAGTCATTTGGAAGATCTTATTGTTGGAAAGTGCTCATTTGCCTCTAACTGGGTATCATTTCTCTGTGGCTTAAAAAAAATGTTTCCCTGCTGTTTTTTTAACAGCGGGGAGATTACAACATTGTTGTTAAAGTTGTTGATTCTTACTAGCCTTCATTAGGCACAAAAACCCACAAAGAATCAATCAATACTTTGTGGTTTTCGAAAGGAGCATTCAAGGTGGGTACTATTAACATGTTCTTTGTATCCAAACAGTATTAGCCCCAGAGAAATAATGAGGAAAAAAAATATGAAAAGAAAATGAGAACTACTCTTTCTATGCTAATAATGCTTTCCATTAAATAAAGCAATTCAAGTCAATAATGTGCTGATTACTTACAGGCTAGTACAATATTAAAAAAAAATTCCCTTACATAACAAGCCACAGCGTTTAATGAGATTTTCTACACAATAATATTCAGTATTTAATAGAGCTATTCACTGCCTATGGCACCTGTCCATCATGACCCAAGTTCTCCAGGTTAGCCTTACCTGTCTGTGCACCACAAGGCTCACAGCCATTTGGTTCTATAATATTAGGACTTCTTAGTGTTCCTTCAACATGGCTTCCGGATCTTTCAAAGCCTCATACAATGCAATGAGCATGTTATACACTTGGTAAATGCACCTAGGAAAGTGAATTCTCTCATCGTATTTCTTCTCAGAGCGGTCTGTAGTGGATGTGAATACATAGAAACTCTATCCACAGAAAGTGGACTGTGGCAACAAACCAATTCTATTAATCATCTTTAAGGTTTTGCTGATAAAGATCTACCTTAAGGGAAACCTGGTTTTATTTATCATGAAATCATGTAACTCCATTTTGTAAGAACACCCCATATTCGCATGTCGCAAAGCATTTGCACGTGGCAGCTTGTTTGCTTCTTTGAACACATCGTTGTTCCAAAATCCACCAAAGACAGGAAGCACATTGAAGACAGAGGGTCCAGCTCTGTGAACCCACAGCCCCAGCGATAAGCCATTGTCCAGGGTCACCTCTGTTCAAGGGCCACATGCCTCCCACACAGTTTCTGGAAATAGCTTTGCTTCATGTAAAGTTTTGCACTGAGGTCACAAAATGTTTGCAGAGAAGTATAAAATGCCAGTGTCAACTGAAGATGACTTTTAAAAGAAGATAAAGAGTTCTTGGATTGTAATGTGAGTCGACGGAAAGTGATTTACTTTACAAAAAAAAATGAAGTTTACACAAAGCTGGTGCATAAATCAAGATCTCCTCTCTCATGAATAATTTGAGTCACCTAGGATAATTTATAGCCTTTGTCATGAAAACAATTTAAGGTCCCATTCTGCGTTAGCATATCTTCTGTTGAAGCCAACACAGATCCCATCCCGCTGCAGAAAAAAAAAATCTGTCTGAATAGCAAAATTAAAAAAAAAAAAAATCTTTTCTGGAGTAAGGTCACAGACCCTTTAAACATCAATGACTTTGCTTGTCTAGTTGTTGGTGTGGGGGCAGTGCATGTGTATGTGCAAAGGTTCTGAGGAAGACAGGAGAGGGCATCCTAGTCCCCGGAGCTAGAGTTACAGGATGTTATACGATGTTTCTTATTTAATAAGACAGTTACTTCTACATGTGGGCACTGGGAACCTACCTTGGGTTCTCTGGAAGAGCAGTAGCACCCTTAGCTTTATCCACCTCTCCAGCCCCTGAGATTGTTGTTTTCCTTGTTCTCCAGATCTTTACCAGTTCTGATGTTTGCAGGACCCCGTCACACACCGCTTTCTTACGTGGAGGTCTCACACAGCCAGTGGTCGCTCCATCTAAGGGAGCAAACAGCCTGTTGAGGACAAGGAGGAAGAGTTCAAAATTCAAGCTTTCTAACTAGGGAGAAGTTCTCACGGGACAGGATTCCAGTTACTCCAAACAGAAGCATCAGTTAAGGGTGTCATCTCTTCACCAATAATCCTTTCAACTTTGTGACGCCACAAGAACTATGTACCTCATCCTGGCATCCAAGCTTCTCAGAAGAGGCAGCAAGCACCACCTTTGTTCACTTTCCCACCGTGGTGCAGCTGGATGACCAATTCCTCAGGGGGGCTCATTCCCTCCTGAGGTTCCCTTCAGCCTTGCGCACAGCTTCATCTCTCTGCCTCTTCACAGCATTATCATTCCTTACCCACAGTCCCCTTGTGTCTCTCTTCATACCCCTGTCTCTTCTTCAAAGGACACCAGTCAAATGGTGTAGTTACGGTCCAGCTCTGAGGGTATCCTTTTATGCATCTAGCACCTTCAAAGACATTTTCTCTAGAATACCACTACATTCTGACACTCTCAGGGTTGGAACTTTGTGTGGCTAAGGATGGGAAGCAAGATTTATCCCATAATACTCAGGGAAGTGGGGAGTTGACAGTTTACCTTTTCTTGGTCCTGTGACCACTCACTGCCTATGACTGAATCTGAGCATCACACTCCGGTGACTTTGTGTGACTTCTGATGAATCTCTGTTGCCATGACACAGTGACTTCTCAAAAATTATATGTATGAGGCATGGGTGAGGGACGGAGGTCTGCACATGAATGCAGGCGCCTGAAGAAACCAGAAGAGGGTGTTGGATCCCTTGCAGCTAGAGTTGAGGCTATGGTGAGGCACCTAAGGATGAGACACCCAAACTTCAGTCCTCTGCAAAAGCAGTTCATGCTTTTAGCTACTGAGCCATCTTTCCAGTTCCTACATAGTGACTTCTTAGCCTTCCAAACTGCTAAAATTAGAAATCAAACAAGGATATTCTAAACAGATTCTAAATGACTGCTTGCTTTGTGTGTGTGTGTGTGTGTGTGTGTGTGTGTGTGTGTGTGTGTGTGT
>CABHPP010144147.1:11323-33840 GCA_902168425.1 Peromyscus attwateri
CCTCCCGAGTGCTGGGATTAAAGGCGTGCGCCACCAACGCCCGGCTTAAAGCAAGGTTTTTTATTTGTGTACATGGGCTGCCTCCCCCTAAGGCAGGGTTTGAGAGGTCGGAATTAGACGTGAGGAAGACAAGGTTTTTATAGCTCAGAGGTAGGGGGTTTTCAATGGAGGATTTGGTGGGCAAAATAGACGGGTGGGGTTACAGGAACAGATTATCATCACAAGTTAGTCCTAACGACCTCCTGAAACAAAGATATGGTTGCAAGGTGGCCGTAACAACAGGTAGTCATAATAAGGGAGCCATAGCAATCCTCTGAAACAAAGGCAGGGTTGCAGGATAACTGGTTATTACCTTTTTGAAACAGAGGCATGATTTCTGTTCCTGGAACAGGCGGTGTATAGAACCATTCAAGGTTACAGGTGGGGCATAGCCCATTTGCTCCTCCCATCTCTGGGATGGCCCACACTAGTAGGAAGGGATCACTTCATTGTTCCAGTCCACTTGAGAAACCCACTGAGAGGCTGCACTGTGAGTACACCATAGCTCTGTACTGTTGGACTCAGGCTTTGTCTTCAATTGTTTTGAAATCATCAACAATGCTATAATGAGTATTCTTGTACACAGGTGAACTTTTGCAACCACAAGATTTAATTCTAGGAGTGAAAAAAGGCTATGAGCATTTAAAACTTTTCTGTATACTGACAAACTAACTAGAAAAGCAGAATCTACTTCCTAAGGCCCTCCTTCCTCATCTTCAGCCCTGGGTGTCCTGACGGACGTGCTAGAAACTTATCTTTCTATCAACCCAAGGACTAGCAACTCCCTCCCTCTGGCTCTCAGGCCCTCTGCCACCTGTCCTGAAAGTCACTGTGGTGTCTCTGTCTTCTGTTCCCGGGTCAGGTCAGATTTGCCCACCAGGTGCAAATGTTGAGTTGACAAGCTGGATGAAAATGCTGTCCACACAAGTAACAATTATCTCCTAGATAGCCTTTGGCCCTAGTCCTGGGGGTCTTGCAACCTGGGCCCAACAGTAACAATTATGGAGTTGCAAAACATTCTCCTAGATAGCCTTTGGCCCTAGTCCCTTTGCCTTCACATCTAGAATCTTCTAATACCAGAGCCAAAAAGACCCCCGGGGTAGATGACTGCAAGCCTGCCTTTTGTGCATTGCCCGGATAATGACTAAGGCTAAGGAAGGAAACAAAACCACAAGTAAACCGGCTCAGAGTCCTGGTAGCAGGACCTCCATGCCTCTTCCCTTTTCTTTATTCTTCTTTCTTTTGAGACAGGGTCTTACATAGGCCAGACTAGCCTCAAACTGGTTATGTAGCTAAGGATGATCTTCAACTTCTGATCTTCCTGCCTCTGCCTCTGTGCTAGGATTACTGGCTTGCACCACCACTCTTGATTTTATGTGGTGCTGGAGACAGTTCCAGGACTCTGTGCATGCTAGGCAAGCTGAGCAACATTTCTAGGCTTTATTATTTTTTCGAGGCAGGGTCTCCTGCAGCTGAGGACAATTCCTGCTCCTCCTGCCACTACCTCCCAAGTGCTGGGACTACAGGTGTGTGCTACCAGGTCTGGCTCAGATCCTCTCTCCGACCACCCCCTGCTGTCTTACTCTTCTGACTCAAAAAAAGGTGCCTGGGCTTTGCTGGTGACGTCCCTCAGCTGTTTTGGTAAGGCCAGCAGCTGAGTCCACCACTTACCCCTGCTGACTCCATTGCACAGGCCCTCACATCTCTCTGACCTGCTGTGGGGCAATGGCACAGCCTCTAGGCCGGCGGCTCTCCCAGGACACCTGCACATGCTGGCATGCCAGGCGTGTATGCAGAATGGCCCAGCTACCTGCAACCCACCCCCAGATGGGTGGACTATTCACAAGCTGACTGTCCTCAAGAGAACTGGGGAAACCCTTCTTCACATGAATGACCAACCCAGCAAAGAGCTGAGGGCGATTGCTCCAAGAGACCTAGACTGCACTATAAAGGGGCACTGGGAAGCTCAGTACCCCCAGGGAAGAAACTGGAGAGAGGAGTGCCGGGAAGGGAGGGAAGGGGCCACCCCTGGTTACCAACACTTCACAAAGCCCCACGGGCAAAGCTAGCTTTAGCCTGCTGCCAACCTTCAGGATGAGGACATGGGGACCCTCACATACGAAAAGGAGCTGTATGTATGTAGTTCCAGGGGCTTTTCCTATGTTGGCGTCTCAACAATCTCAATACCTAAAGCCATTTGTGGCCCAAAGGCTGTGACACAGAGCAGAGGAGAGGTGCCAGACAGGAAACACACACTGGTAAGTGCTTCCGTGTGCCAACCTCTGAGCCAAGCTGCTGTCAAACTGTCCTCTGCCCTCCCTCCACACTTGGGGAACGGGCAGGAGGACTCATCCCAACTTTGAAACAAGAAAGGCAGGCTCTTAAGAGTCAAGTGACGGGGAGGCCTCCACAGTTCAGTGCCCTCTGGCTGCCTCACTTGGTTGGGCTCCAACCCCAGCCAGAGAAAGAGCAGCCAAGGCCTGCTCCAGACATAGCCTGTCCTCTCTCCCAAGGGCCCAGGCTAAAAAAGCCTGGGGTGGGTGGAGCCACCACCCAGCAGGCAGCCCTTTCCTCACACCCCCACACATGCGTGGGCTGGGAGGAAGTGGTGGAGTTCCCATCTCTTGTGCTCTGAGGCTGGCTGCCCATCTGTTTCCTGGGATAGGGCTCCCTACCCCCCATCCTCTACCCGGAAACTCACTTGCTCTAGGGCTATGGGAAAAGGAACTATTAGAGTCCCTCTCTCCCCAGGGGGTGGTGACAGCCTCAGAACCCCTTTCCAGGCCTCCTGCCCTCCAGGCTCTTGCTAATCAGCCCCTACCAACAGCTCTGAGCTCCTGCTGCAGAGAGCAGCCATGAGATTCTCCCTTTTCCTGACTGTGGCATGGCTGGCATCTTCTTCACCTATTTCAGCCTGCGGGGAGGGAGGGACTTGGAGAGAGGAGGCAACATTCTGGGTAGAAGTTAGTAGAAAGTAAAGAAACAAGTCTTTCCAGTCCCCCACTGGAAGGCCCCACAACAGTCATCTGTGTGAGAGGAGCGCCCTCTGCTGGACATGCAAGATACAGCCACTAGGGGGCCCCCACCTCAGGGGTTCTGCTGACACAAGGGAAATGAAATCTCTCTTAACAATGTCTGCCCCACAGAACCAGTGGTGGGTTCACCAGGCGGTGCCCAGTGCAGCCTATGGTCCTATGTCCTAGGAGTTGAAAAGGAGAGTAAAACCACCCAGGCTGGGACAGGCAGGGAAGGTGTGTGAGTGTAGACTTGAAAGGTGAAGAGAAGGGCAGTTACAGGCAGGGGCCAACCCAAAGCAGTGGGCATTAGGTGGGACACAGGAACAGCAGGAGGCTACATGACCACAGAGGATTCTGGGGAAGTGAGACTTCTACCTGCTGGAGCTAGCAATATTTCACTCTTTGAACTTCCGTTCCCGAATCCTAAGATATAAAACTAGTCAAAGTGGAGGTGGCTCTGCCCCCACAATCTCATTTAATCTAGCTTCTGCTTATCTTGTACAATAGTCTGTCTCCTGTGCACCCCACACACCAGCACACATAGACGCCTTCCGACTTCCTGCTTGCACACCAGGATTAAGGAAAAGAGCAGCCTGTGCACTGCAGAAGCGGTTTGGCCCGGGAGCACTGACTCCCTAGGCCAGAAGCCACTGCGTGCTTGTCTTGAAATGATACTCACCCCAGGAATGTCCAAAAGCTTTGACACCAGAAGAGGCAGCTTCAGGGCAGCCACGCTTCCAGTGACACCCACAAGAACGTGGAACTTTCTCTCCACTGAGGATATGGCAGCTGGGGATGGGGCCCTCGGTTCCATGTGGGGTCTGGTGGCTTTCTGGGAGCCTGGAAAGTCTGGGTTTAGAATCTAAAATGGAAAAAGGGGTATCATCTTCATTCAGTCATACGACAAGCAGGCGGCGGCGGCAGCGGCGGTGGTACGCCCTAGACCACCTAGATGCTGGGGTTGCTGTGGGTTTCAACGGTCCCAGTTTCTGGGAGAAGAGAGTGTAATGATCAAGTCAGGCCTCCTCTCCTTACAATGCTATAAGCGCCACACCTGTGCCACAGCTGCCCAGTGACTGTCCCAGAGATTATGTCACATAAAGATGTCATTCAGGCTGAGTCCTGAAGGATGAGCACTTTTTCAGACAAGAGGAAATTACTTCAAAAGGAGAATGGCAGGTCTGGGGAACAAGGTGTAAGTTAAGAGGGAAGTTGAAGAGTCATGAGGGGGGTAGGAAGGGCCAGTCAGGCTGCACGACCAGATCTGTACCAGAATGTCAAGGGTGGTGAGAACCTGGTGCTTTGATGTAAGAAAGATGATACTGGAGCTGGCAGTGTGTGGAGGGGCCATGGCGAGTGGTAGAGACTGAGGAGCTACTACAGTGGGCCTGGCTGGCTAATGAAGAGGACAGAAAGAGAAGATGAGGTCCAAGGATGCTGGGACACAGAACCATAGGCAAGAAGGGTGCTTCTGCAGCTAAGAGACTTGCCTGGAACTCTGTCCCGTATCTGTGGACCAGGCTGAGCTCCAAACTACAGATTGACTCCTACGAGCCAAACACAAAGCAGTAGATCACTCCACAGGAAGTTGGGTTCCTCTTCTGGCAAGTGCTTGTGGTGCAGGTTGACGCATGCATCAAAACCTCTACTCCGGCAGCTGGGCCAGCACACCTCACTCCATCAGCCACAGTCCCTGAGGATTGACTCTAGGCAGAGAACTGTGGAGGATGCCTGTCTTTAGAGACTCTGGGGATGAGTTTGAGATGGCCCTTTTCTAGAATGAACCTATCCAATGATTTCTCACTCGGTTTATACATCAGTTTCCTTTGCCTCTCCCCTACCAGCCATTTCCCTAAATGAGCAGATTAATCACCAACCACCACTCCCCTCACTCTCACAGTCCTAAACATCTGATGAATGAATAAATTATGTACAGACAGCTGTCCTGTGAAGCAGGAGTCCTGGGCCCTGTCCAAGATTGTACTCCTGACCTGGTATATGACCTTGGGTCAAAATCATTCCCTCCCCAAAACTCTTTGTTCATGTGAAAAACACAGGGTTAGGAAGAGCTGATTTCTGAAGCCTCCTCCAGTACAACCTGAGTCAACACAAAAGACAGAGGTAAGTGTCTCTTTCTACAAGACGGAAAACCCTAGAAGATGTACTTCAAAAGGTCATGATCTGTGGGAGCCCGTTCTTGGGTTCCTCGTGGCTTTACCCAGCAGGTCCGCATAGAGGATGATTAGGACCACGGGCCTGAGTGCAGCTGTCTGAGAGGGTCTGCACTTGGCTGTGCTGGGGGAGGAGGTCATTTGCTCCACCCCTTGGCATCTCTATAAAAACCCTAGGGCCGAGACAGTCGGGGGCCGTTGGAATAGGTTCCAGGCCCTCTCGAGGCTATCCTTTATTTTCTATCTGTTTATCTCCGCAAGATTCTCCACAATAAATCCTTCTATCTAATATTTCCTGCTGCTCACACTCAAGAAAACTCTGGGAAGCTGTAGGGTTGGTGGGTAAATGCCCCACAATGATCGCCATGGAAGGAGAACCTAGTAGCTCCCTCCATGCCTGGGTACCCAAAGGAGCCTCTGTTTGGCATTTGCCTGTAACATTTAGGCATATACCAAAAGAGCTGAGGGGATGCTCAATTCTCAAAAGAATTAAGCACAGACTGGTTCCCTGGGCATGATTCTCACCCCTAAAGTTCAACTTGCCAACACTTTTTAAAGATTTGTTTTATTTATATATTTATTGCTTATGTGTGTTTTGTTACAGTTAGGTGTTTTGACTGCATGCATGTCTGTGCATCAGCTGTGTGCAATGCCCACAGAGGCCAGAAGAGGATGTCAGATCACATGGAACTGGAGTTACAGATGGTTATGAGTTGCCAAGTGGGTCTAGGGAATCAAACCCAGGTCCTCTGCCAGAGAAGTATGTGCTCTCTTAATCACCGAGGCTTTTCTCTACCCCACCCCCCAGCCCCTCCGACAGCACTTTGAATCTTTTCTGTAATTTGGAGCCTGAACCAGGACCAGGCTTGTTAGAGAACTGAGTCCACCAAAAAGTCTGGGGAGCACTGTTGACAGCTGACAAGGTCCATGGGGCCTCTGGCCAGCTTCCCAGAGCACATCATTAGCAGGTGAGAGAGAGGTCTGGGTTTTTGCTGTGGTTGTTAAATTATTTTATTTTAGTGTCTGTATGTAGCTATGTGCACTTGAGTGCAGATGCTCTCAGAGGCTGGAGACATCCAATCACCTTGGGGTTGGAATTTTGGGCAGTTGTGAGCTGCCTGACATGGGTGTGCACGAAGGTGACTGGAATGGAACACTCGGGTCATCTACAAGAGCAGTACGTGCTCTTAACCACCGAGCCATCTCTCCAGTTCCATGAGGAGCACCTTCTTGATTCTGCAGCAACACTTACCTGTCAGTCCTCAGACCGTGACCCTGTCCTACTTCAGTCAAACGGTGCAGGAACAGGAAGAGTCCTGCAAAACAGAAACACAACTTCATCTCTGCAGTCCCTGAGCCCAAGGATCATGTGACAGAAAGCTAGCTGTCCACTAAACTGGAGACAGGACTCGGTACTGCTCAGTCCAACTGTCCCCACAGCAGGCACTGTGGCCCAGACACTGCTTCATCTGCTGGTCAAGCTCTGCCCAGGACCAAAGCCATTCTTCTAAGATGGAGTTGGGGGGGGGGGGGGTAGTTGAAAAATAGGAACTAGATTATTTAACCAATATTTGGAAGCGAGGTCAAGTATGTTCAACCTGAGAGTCCCAAGGGGAGTGACAGTTGGCAAGAGTTTGCTCTCCAAGATCAAATTGCAAGCCAATTAAGTCTCTTCCTCCACCCAGATCCTATTAAAGACTTTTAAAATTTTTATTTATTGACAGTCGGGGTGACTATGGGCAGCATCTCACTTCCCTGGCTCCTGCCACTCACAGGAACTGTGAACAGCAGAGAAGAGTGGACAAACAGGTAGCAGGTCACAACTGAAAGTCTGATTACTGAGCTCAGGGACCAGGGCAGCCAGCCATGTAGGGGAGAGCCACAGGCAGATAACTGCACTTTCTCTATCCTTCAGAAAGATGGGAAGATCCTTTGCTTACACAATAAACATAACCTCCAAAACATGGTACAAGAGAGAAACTCTTTTCTACACTTTAAAATGCTTCATATTTGTGTTTCTTCCTAGCTGTTAATGATGTACCTTCTGATGCTTTGGAGCACAAGTTTTCCAGCACAATTCCTGTGGCTCTGGAGGGTGGTTAGGATAACTAACCCTCCATCCTAAACACGGAGTTCACTGGTTTGAACGGATGAGTCAGTACATGTCTGTGTTCCCTGATCTATGTAGCATGCTTGTCCAGATATGTCCAGGAACTGAATATCATAATATCTAATTCTCTCCCACCACTACTGACCGACCCTCCCAAGAAAAAACTCAAAGGACAAGATTGTTTTATCATATAATTCAAGGTTCCCCTTAAACTTCCAGAGTCAAACTTGAGTTACTCTTGGCTGGCCTTGAACTTAGGGTTAATTCTTCCTTCCACCCCTCCTAGGCTGAGGTACAGGTACAGGTACAGGTACAGGGAGATGCCTATATTACCAATATGTTGGCTACCGCATTTGCTAGACCAGATTTTAAGTGGCATATGCAGAAAACACATTTTTTCATATTTTTACTTGACCTGTACTATAACCACAGAACTTACACTTACTCTTATGTATATTCAAGAGAAAGTGGGGTTTGATGGCACATGCCTTTAATCCCAGCACTTGTGAAGAAGCAGACAGATTTCCATGAGTTCAAGATCAGTGTGGTCTACATAGTAAGTTCTGGGCTAGTCAAGGATACACAGAAAGATCCTGTCTTGAACAGAGAAAAAAAAAAGGGGGGGGGAAGAGAATTTAAGATAGTGAGCACACACACACACACACAGATCAGAGAAAAAGGCCTTTGTGTGACATGTAAGTCTCCTTCTCTCCGTTGAATCAAGGTCAAAGTTTAACTGAAGTTTCAGTTTTGTGGCTATCTGCCAGTAACAAAATGGGCAAGAATGTAGTCAGGAAAATGTCACCACCCTACACCAAAATCCATACCATCCAGCACCTAAACCCGTTTCATGGTAGTAGGAAGAGTAAGGAATCTCCTTCAGTCAAAAGGCTTGGCATTCTAATGGGCTTCCCTCAAACCACAAGTAGGCATGTTTGGCTCTAAAGCTCCTGCAAGTTTCATTTCTCTTGAGGACACATGTCGGAGGGGAACCCCCAGCTCCCAAGCACCCATCACTTCCTGAAGCTGGGGATCTCTCCTGCCTCTCTTGCTTTTAATATTCCAGTGGTTCAGTGACAGGAAATTTTTTTTGGACAAAAAATGCCCCCACTCTAATTTTTAAACGACGCTCGGCACGTTTAGGGATTGAGCAGCTAAATGTACCCAGGGTTTTCCTTTCCCTAGTTTATTAATTTAAAATAAAGTTTGAGGCAAGTTGGCTCGGTAAGGTAGCTTGCGGCCAAGTCTGAGGCCCTGAATATGAGTGACGGGACTTACATGGTGGAACTGAGTCCCGCAAAGTTGTCCTATGACCTCCACCGCACGCCGTGACAGCACCCCCTCCTTCCAAATAAATGTAATTTTAAAAAGTTTGATCTTCGGGACGCTCCTAGATCTCTTTGACGGCAGCTTATGCTGCAGTTTTTCAAAGGTAAGCGTCAAGTGTGGGTGTCCTGCTTGCGCCGCCTTTAAACTAGATGCAACAGCTCTGGTCAAGGACAGAGCATACTGTCAGCCGGCACAGGGGCAGCTGCTAACCCCCAACTCCGAGCTCGAGGCCACGCCGTAGCCTCACATCACACACATAACACATCGACCCTCACTCGAACCCACAGCTCGAGGAGCTTCTCCCACCGCCACACCATACGGGACCCAGGGACATAGCTTTCCTGCCCCTTCCACGGCTCACCCGCGCCAGCCGTGCAAGTATCGCGGCACCTAGGCGCCCTTACCCTCCAAGTCTAAATGGCACGCGAGAAAGCTACGAGATCGCATGGCCTTCTGGGAGTCGTAGTCTACGTCTCTGCTTCCTGGGAGTTGTAGTCACCGGAGCTCCCAGGGCTTTGTACATCCCTGGCGCTCGCTCCAGGAGCAGCGCGTAATTGTGTGATTCTCCAACTCCCCCGCGCACCTGTTCAGAACTCAGGCACTTAATACTATTTACCACGCCTGTTCTAAGAGCCAGCTCTGCTCTTGAGACAAACAGGAATACAGAAAATTAGAGGCTAAGAATAAGGAAACTGCAGGATCTAAGCCACAACTCTAAGCATGTCATTGAAGCGATCGCTTCGAGAATTTTTTTTTTTTTGGGGGGGTCGGTTAATTGGCTGGTCTGGAACGCAGAAATATGCCTGCCCCTGCCTCTGTCTCTTGAATACTGGGATTAAAGGAGAGCGCTACTGCAACCAAGGCTACTTGAGAGGTATCTTGAGGGGTGGCCAGCACAGAGGATCTAGACAACACTCCTAGTGGGCACACCTTTGGCAAAGACTCGGCATATTGGAATAATTGTCGTGACCCTGCAGCAATCATTAGGTCTCAAGAACCTGTGTTCATTGAGGCTACTGAATTAGCTTCAGGTGACCCACCACGGGAGCAGAGGAAGGGCCTGTGTTCCAGTCCTACCATTGCGGACCATCAACCATCAGGACCCCCAATCACTGTTACAGACTACGTCTTTTTCTTCTTCTTAACTGGTAGTTATGGCATTTACCTCATGGCCTACTCAAGGCTGCTTTAGGGAAAGGATCACAGAGAAGTATATGGTTTTTGGCACCATAGAACGCCAGGCCACAGATCCACTCAACCCAACCCTACACCCTGCCTCACATCCCACATCAATGCTTCATAAAGATCCACATGAAGACAAGTAACACAGCAGAACAGACAGGGTCAAATGATCCCTTTTATTATGGTTCATCCAGTTACCACAGATAGACACATTGGCTCAGGCAGGTCAACTGCCAGCTAGGGAATAGTTTGTGTCTCTCAGAAACAAGGGGCAGTGGGCACCAGGAGAATGCAAAAAGCAGGTCAATGGCTGGCAACAGACAGGAGGGCCCCCAGAACCAACTGGGCCCTCCTCCCACCCCCAAACCAAACCGTCTGTGCCCAGCCCCATTTCTCAGCCTGGTTCCCTCCTCATGAAAGTGCATAGTTGCCTGGAGATGCAGCATTCCAGGGCCTGAGCAGCTGGGCCAGACACTGGTAACAGGCTTTCCCAAGGGCAGCGCCAGGCATGGCCAATAGGTCTGAGCCAGGAAAGAGGAAAGGCAGATAGGACAGGAAATTGACTGGAGGTAACATCCAAGAGCTTGTGGATGCTAGGCTGGCAGCTAGATCACAGCCCTCCTGGAACTACCAGAGGACTAAGAGAAAGGGAGCCAGAAGTTGGGGGTCAGGAGGAGGGAAGAGGAGGAAGGGCTTAGCCCTAGGGTCTCCTAGGATACCCAGAGCTATGACAACTGTTCTCTACAGAGGAAACAGTAAGGGAGAGAATTCACTAAGCCTAAGGGGTCATTAGGAAGGGAACTTTCCAGAGACTCTTGGCTTCTCTTACAAGAAGCTGGAAATCAAAGCTCAAGGTGGCCTGAAACCAGGTCTTAGGTTCCCAAGGCCAACCAGCTGGGGATGGACGAGTGTAGTCTGGTTCTCCAGTCTACCTAGCCCAGGTGAGTTTCTGTTGGAAGGAGGTGAGAAACAGGCAGCTGCTCCTTGGTAAGGCCTACCCACCTCAGGCCTCACACAGTCTGATCCTCGACCAGGCAATGTCTACCCACTGCTTGGAAGAGACAGTCCCGGGGACTGAGATCAGTTATGAAAGGGAAGGGGTTTCTAACAGAACTAAGAAAAGGCCAGGAACCAAATCCTGTAGTTCTCAAGAGAATGGAAGAGAAGGAGGGAGGGGCAAAACTCACTAAACTAAAAACTAAAGGCAGAGTCCTTCTTCCCTCCCTGCCAACCAGGAATCCTACTCAGGACATTGTGCTTGCAGCTTGAACTGGGCCTGGGAGCATCTCCACAGAGTCTGTCCGGTAGCCAGGGGCAAGTGGGACTGGAGAGGTAAGCTACCCTCTCATCGGGCTTCTATTCGACTTCTCTTGTGAGCCCCTCCTTCAGGCCTGGCCCCGTGAGCTCTATCCTTTCTGCCATACTCAAATAGAACAGCTACCCAGGAATCCAATGGTCACTCTGAGATACCTAGAAGCCCTTGTGGGCTGGCACCTCCCCCAGGGGTCAATAGTGAGTTCCATGCCCAATCTTCTCTCAGTGCCTTTACAGCTAACAAGTCACAACTCAGCAGGAAATGCAGAGTAGCTAGAGGAGAATCCGGGAGAAGAGGGAAGTCGGAGAGGGAAAAGCAGCCTGCCTCTGCAGACCAGGCTTTCGGAACCAAGGAAAGAGGCCTGCATTTCCATTCCCTGGGTGCCAAGTACCAAATGTGCTCTCCATCTCCAAGCTGTGTGCCCCTTTCACATCACGGCTGGTTCAGCCCCCACGTCAGCTTCCTTGAACCGGGAAGCAGATCAGATTTGGGGATCTGTGCAGTCTTGGAAGCAGACATAATGGGGACACTCAGCCTTAGGAAGACAAAGAAAAGCTTCATGGGGAGGAGAAAGATCCCGGGAGAGCCGCTAGGGAAGAGAGCACAGAGTCTAACAGTGAGGCAGAAACAAGGGGGGGAAAGGGGTTGAGGGGAGGACTCCAGGGAGCAAGGAAACATCCTCTCCGCCCCACCCTCCAGAACGTATTATCACCATGAATGCTAAATACTGTTGCTTCCCAATGGGACCGAAGCGGGAGAGAGCTTCGGCTCATAACTCTGCCCAGGGTGCCAGGCTCTCTGCTAGGCCTCCCCCTGCCCCATGAGGAGTCCCTGGGCCAGGGCCAGAGGGGGCAACCTGGTGGGTGGGGTGGAGGGGAGCTGGTTTAGTTCTAAACACACATGTAGCACCACAACAAGAGATCTCCACTACACATTATTTCACAAGGGGACATGGACTCAGCTACCAGTGCACAGGGCCAATCTTTGTGCAGCCCACAGCTCTTGGAGTGCCAAGAGCAGGACCCAAAAGGTGGGGGCAGGGATTAGACATATACATATACATATACACACATATATATATATATATAACTCTGATTCTTTGTACAAAGTTGGGAGGGAGAAAAGGGAAGGAGGAACCCTGCTTGGTCACCACACGATGATGTGGCATGAGCCCCCGTCCCACTGGCCCCCAGCCCCACCTCCTGGTGGGCTTGGCTGGCTCACATCTCATTAGAGTATGTGTAGTTGGGGGTGGCAGAATATTGAGTCTGCGGTTGATTCATGGCACCCTGCGCAGCCCCCATGGCTGCGTTCTGGGCTGCCTGTTGCACATGTGGGTTTTTCCAGGCTCCAGTGGTCCATTCCTCCTGAGCTTTGCTGAAACTGCCCCCGCTGCCCCGGTAGAACTTATGAACCTGTAAGAACAAAAGCATAAGGAAGGGCTAGTCAGAGAGGAAAGCAAACAAGGTGTTGGTGCACGCCTACAATCCCCGAAGAAGCAAGAGAATCATGATTCAAGAGGCTGTCTAAAAAACAAAAACAAAAAAGCCAGGATAGTGGCACATGCCTGGAACCCAAGCCCTTGGGAGATGTAGGTGGGAAGATCAGGGGTCCATGGTTATTCTTCAATACATCTTGAGTTTGAGGCCAGCCTAGATTTCATACATCCCTATCTCAAAAACTGATGAATCTTTTAATTAATTAATTAAAGTGGGGCATGGTGGTGTGCACCTTTAATCCCAGCACTCAGGAGGCAGACGCAGGTGGATCTCTGAGTTCAAGGCCAACCTAGTCTACAGAGAGAGTTCCAAGACAGCCAGGACCACAAAAAAACTCTGTCTCAAAAAGCCAATAATAATATTTTTTTAAATGGGGTAGGCAGCCATTTAGGAAACAGATGGGATCCTTCTGTGAAAAATAAGCCCTTGAAGTAAGTAAGTCAGAAGACTTCTGGGTCCTTTTTTTTTAAAAAAGTGTGTGTGTGTGTGTGTGTGTGCGCGTGCGTGCGCGCGCGCGCGCGCGCGCGCGCGTGACCACACGCGCGCATGCATGCATGCATGCACACTCTCGTTTATGTGACTTCAGGTGTCAGAGGACAAACTCCAGTGTCAGTTCTTACCTTCCACCTCATGTGAGACAAGGATTCTTCTGGTTTTGTATGCCTCAGGCTAGATGGCCCACAGTGTCTCCTGTCTCCACTTCCCACCTTGCCTAGGAATGCTGGGATTACAGATGCTCATAGTGCCTGGCTGTACATGGGCTCCTAGTTTTCACACTCAGATCCTCACACTGGTACAGCAAGTGGTTTTTAGCCACTGAGGGAATCTCCTCAGAACGCCACTTGTGTGTGTTGTATGCAAACGCAGGAGGGGTGCGTTTGCATGTACCTGTGGAGGTCAGAGGTCAACTTCAGCTAGCTTCTTCCATTGCTCTCGACCTCATGTTTGGAGAATGCCCCTGTGGTGATATTGTGTTCCCCAAAATATTGTGCACCCTAATAAACTTATCTGGGGTCAGAGACAGAACAGCCACTAGATACAGAGGCCAGAAAATGGTGGCACACACGCCTTTAATCCTAGCATTCCTAAGGCAGAAATCCATTCGGATCTCTGTGAGTTTAAAGCCACACTGGAAACAGCCAGGCATGGTGACTCACGCCTTTAATCCCAGGAAGTGATGGTAGGAAGCAGAAAGGTATATAAGGTGTGAGGACCAGGAACTAGAGCTGGTTAAGCTTTTAGGATTTTGAGCAGCACAGTTCAGCTGAGATTCATTCTGGATGAGGACTCAGAGGCTTCCAGTCTGAGGAAACAGGATCCGCTGAGGAACTGGAAAGGTGAGGTGGCTGTGGCTTGTTCTGCCTCTCTGATCTTCCAGCATTCACCCCAATAACTGGCCTCAGGTTTGATTTCATTAATAAGACCTCTCTCTGGATCTAAAGCTTGACTGGCTGGCCTTTAGACCTGGAATCTGCCTATTTCTGCTCTGCTCCCAGCTCTAGGGTTGCAACCATCTGCCACCATGTCAGGCTGTGGATTCTGGGGATCCAAACTCAGGTCCTCCTGCTTATGAAACAAGTACTTTACCCACCAGCTCCCCACCCCCTGAATCCTCTCCTTTTGTTTGTTTTTTTGTTTTTTGTTTTAGAGACAGGGTTTCTCTCTGTAACATCCCTGGCTGTCCTGGAACTCGCGTTGTAAACCTGACTGACCTCAAACTCACTGAGATCCGCCTGCCTCTGCCGCTGCCTCTGCCACCACCACCACCACCACCACCCAGCACCTGAATCCTCTTATAACTTGGAGGAAAGGTGGTTTCAGATCGCAGTCCCCTCCCAAAGCCACCCCTCACCCTTGAGGCTTACACATACCATGCTAAGGGCGATGAAGGAAAAGACAGCCACAACTGTAAACATGACCGTGGGAATGAGCATCACCACCGCAGAGCCAATGTTTGTCCCGAAGAAGGAGATGGTGGCGATCCAGCCACTGGAGGAAGAAGCCAGCTGTGGGACTATGGATGTAGGAAAAGGGGGCCCAGGAACCATCCCAGGGATCATCTCATTGCCACAGGGAGGAACTATACCATTAGCCACAGAGGGACCCTATGACTGATACTCCAGAGCCTATGCGCCCAGAGCTCCTGAGCTAGAAGGCTTCTCCTCCTCCTCAGCTTGCACACAAAGTCTGACTCTCCTTGGCCACCCAGACACCCCTCCCCAGTTCTCTGTCCCCTATAATCCTATGGTGAACACTATTCCACTACCCCCAAACCTCATTCCACCCATAACAAGCCACTTGGTGCCCTTAAAAGCAAATCATCTTAGTACACAGGTAAGCAAACACCCAAATGCTCCTCCTACTAGCCCCAGATCAGCCCCTTGCCTCTTACCAGACACCCCAGCCTGGAATTCCCACAGCCTGGATGATGCTGATGACCAACTGCGCCATGAAGGTGAAGAAGAAGGCCATGAAGCTGAAGGAGCTGTCTGTCCTGTGGCAGAGAGGATGGTTTGTCACCTGGGCAGAAGCGCTGGGCTTCCCTGCACTCAGGAACCCAAGGCTCCTCGAGGCATAAGTGACAAGACATTTAAAGGCTTTAAATGAGAGTCTAAATGGGATGGGCTTCATCCGCCGATCTTTAAAGGTTTCCATGAGTTACGCCTGTGTACAAGAAAGGGATGTCCTCGCCGGGCAGCAGTGGCACATGCCTTCAATCCCAGCACTCGGGAGGCAGAGCCAGGGGATCTCTGTGAGTTCGAGGCCAGACTGGTCTACAGAGTGAGATCCAGGACAGGCACCAAAAAACTACACAGAGAAACCCTGCCTCAAAAAACCAAAAAGAGAAAGAAAAAAAAAGAAACAAAGAAAGAAAGGGATGTCCTCATGAAAGGACCACCCATGACACATGGATCAGTGATCCTATTGGCATATAGACAGATGATTCCATTGTGGGAAAAATAAATAGCTCCATTATCAAGGGACTGGAACAGGGATGGATGGCTCTACAGAAACAGAAAATCTCAGTGGTACCAGTATAGATACCTTATTGGCACCACAACAGTAGCTAATTGGCACATAATGGTTAGTCCCATTGACAAAGAGATTTAAGGCTCCATTGGCACTGAAATGCATAGTCTGTTGGCATAAAGACAGCCTTGTTTCTATGCCCAGCCCTAATGGCACAAAAACTGAAAATCCCAGTTGGCACTAGGTGGACACTCACTGGCACCAAGACATCTAGCCCCATCAATACACAGATAGGTATCCCCTTTGGCACAGAACTGGATGACATCATCGGCACATGTAAAGCCACATCCAGTGGCTCTTGGATGGCTGGTTCCAGTGACACATGAATAGGGATCGTCTGGGTACCAAATCAGTCATTCCCCACTGGTACAAGGATGGACAGCTCCACCAAGACCCCATAGGCAAAATTCGACAAGCAGGAGAGACTGAAAGGGAAGGAATTAAGGAGGGTCCCACTCCCAAACCTCTCAACCCAGTCTGGACCTCCCAGGAAGCCCAAGCTCCGCCTGACAGTCCCAAAGGTGAATAAGGAAAACAGCAGACAGAGTTTGGGGGACAGCAGACAGAGGGAAGTAGGGGGAGCAGCTGGGGTTAGCACCAACCACTTACTTGAAGGCCTTGTAAATGGGCCGAAACCAGCAGACGTAGGAGCAAGGTGTGAAGAGGATGAGCCAGAGGAAGGCGAGGCCAAAGTTGGTGGCTCCCCCGCCTCCGATCAGCCACGCGAGACAGCCCACCAGGTTCACGGCCAGCGTGACGCTGTTCACTGCAGACCCAGGAGCACATGCACACACAGAGATAGACACCAGATACACACAGAGAGACACCAAAGTCCATACAGAGATGTGAGTATCCAAACACGGAGGCACATACCCAGGATTCCACATAGATGCACAACCAAATACATGGCAACAACACATACAAGTGCAAACTCACACACACACACACACACACACACACACACACACACACACACAGATGACCCACACGCCATACCAATAAACACACAAAGACACACACACATACATAGATGACCCACATGCCATACCAATGAATACACAAAGACAGACAGACACACACACACACACACAGAGGGAGTACAGACTGTAAGAAAGAAAGCTGGGAGCTGGGTCAACCCTTCCCCAAATCCACCCCTAAGGATCTGAGAAATCCCAACAACCAAGAGTCTCTAGAACCCAGAGCTTCTGTCCAGAAAGCCCCCTGAAAGGATCTCAAAGCCTTGGGGTCCTCTCCTTGTAAGAAAGGCCTCTGGGGTGGGGGTGGAGGTAGCTCAGTGCTAGAATTGAGCTTAGCGTGCAAGAGGCCGGGATCCACCCCCAAGACTACAACTCAGTCCTTGGTGCTCCCAGACCCACAGCAATCACCACCCCAAGGCAAGAGATCCATTTTATATATTTTCTTACAAAGTAGGGACATGAAAGCAGTGAAGAAAAAGACACTCTGGAAGCATCTCTTCAAGCCACTGGGCCACCTGCCTGGCGTGTCAGTGAGGGTAGACGACGGTGGCTGGACACTCAGTCCTTATCCAATCCATTCCTCAGACTACCATTGTTCTTCTTCCTCCAAGATGTCTTCCTTACCTATCTCCCTTTCCTGTGACCTGCAGATCTGGACTGCTGTGCAGTTCCCCAAATATAATTCCAGTCCATCATCCAGACTAGAAATTCCTCAGGGGTGAGATCCTGACTCTTCTTCCCCTTTCTCGCCTCACCTAGAAGATCCCAGGACTCATGACATCAATGAGTCACAAGTGGCAGAGGTCTAAAGACTCTTTACAGATTCAAAAACAGACACCGGCATTAACATACACCTAGGTCTTCAGCCCCCAGACGACTCCCTTGAACCCTGGGCTGAGTCCCCAAAGACCTGCTGAGTTAACAACGGAAGGTGGGCTCAATCGTGGCCTCAAACAGTCCAGCTCCTATGCTCATCTTCTGAATCTCAAGGCTTAGATACATTGTTTCAGGACCAAAGCACCTGACAGGCACCTAGTAAGGACTTAAGGAAGTATTTATAGCCCTTAAATCCAGCTTCTGGGCCAGATCTTCTCATAAGGCGGAGTTCCAGGAGCCCAGGGCCAGGCAGAAGGCTCCCCTAAGCCCGACCTGGCCTGATAACTATATCAACTGTGCAGCTACACCCACCTCAGCCCTCCCCCACATGACAAATATGGACACTTCTTGTGTATTTCAGGTGTTTCCTCCATTTCTGTTCATTGCTTCAAAGTTTCCTACAGCTTTGTTGTTCTTACTGATTTTGTTTGTTCTTTAAAAAACATGTGGGGCGATGTGTGTGTGTGTGTGTGTGTGTGTGTGTGTGTGTGTGTGTGTGTCCCCGTCATCTGTCTGTCTCTGCCATGGTGCACATGTGGAAGTCAGAAGATAATGTGCAACCCTAACCCTGAGTTGGTTCTCTCCTTCTGCTATGTGGCTCTAGAACTCAAACTCAGGTTGTCAAGACTTCATGGCAAGCCCCTTACCTCTGAACTATCCTGTTGGCCTGTATTTGCTTTACACACAGAAAAGACACCACCCATTATCACACTGGCTAGCATCACTCTCCCCAGGCTCAGCCATCTCTAGTTCACTTGCTCTAGTGTTTATATTGCAGTTCTCCTCTCTGTCTTTGGGATGGACACCCCCTGACTCAGCTGTACTTCTCCAGCCATGAGGCATTCTCTGTCTTTACTCTTCTCCCTGTCCAGCTCAGAGTATACAATTCTTTGTTATACTTTCTTCCTCCTTTTCTTTCGAGACAGGTTCTCACTGTATGACCCTGGTTGACCTAGAACTTACTATGCAGACCAGGCTGGCCTCAAACTCACAGAGATCCATGTGTCCCTGCCTTCTAAGTCTGGAATTAAAGGTGTGCACTGACCCAGAATGACCATAACACACATCTTTGCCTGAGCTGAATGTCCCTAAGAAAAAAGGTTGCCATGGGGAAGCCTGGAAGGACTAGAAACTCACGGCAACCACCCTCAGATGACCTTGTACATGCCCCAGAGATCTTGATGGCTGGCTTTCACACCCTCATCTGCTATGAACATGGACACCCACCTTCCCCAAAGCCCCCACCCTCCGTCCTCCTCTATATATTTCTTTTTAAATTTTAACCTTTATTTTTTATTATTTATGTGTAGGATGTTCTGCCTACATGTGTATCTGTGCACCATATGCATACAGTGCCTGTGGAGGCCAGAAGAGGGCATCAGATCCCCTGGAACTGGAGTTACAAACAGTTGTGAGCCTCCCATGTGAGTGCTGGGAATTGAACCCAGATCCTCTGGAAGAGTAGACAGTGCTCTTAACCGCTGAGCCATCTCTCCAGCCCCCTCCTCCTTATTAATTGGGAAAAGCAGAAGCCATCAAGGGCAATCTTGTTTTCCTTCCAACATCTACAGGCTATCCATACCTGTCCAACTCCTCCTCTTATGTTACAGGGCAGGAGACCCTTCTCTGCCCATAGGCCAAGGCAGGTCCTAGAACAGTCTAAGAGCCTGACCCTCTACTACTGTCCCAGGAAGGGCCTGTTGTAAAGATGGTGATTTTTGTTTGTTTGCTTTTTACTCTTGTGTGTGTGTGTGTGTGTGTGTGTGTGTGTGTGGTTTGTCTTTGAGTCTCTCGTGTGTGTGTGTGTGTGTGTGTGTGTGTGTGTGTGTGTGTGTATGTGTCTGTGATGTGTCTGTCTGAGTCTGTGTGTGTGTGGTGTGTATCTGTGTATGTGTGTGGTTTGTCTTTGTCTGAGTCTCCTGTGTGTGTGTGTGTGTGTGTGTGTGTGTGTGTGGTGTGATGTGTCTGTGTCTGAATCTGTGTGTATGTGTGGTGGGTATATGTGGCTTGTCTGTATCTGAGTCTGTGTATGTGTGTATGTGGTTTGTCTTTGTCTGAGTCTCTGGTGTGTGTGTGTGTTGGGGGGGGGTGTATCTGTGTATGTTTGTGATTTGTCTTTGTCTGAGTCTCCTGTGTGTGTGTGTGTGTGTGTGTGTGTGTGTGTGTGTGTGGTGTGATATGTCTGAGTCTGTGTGTATATGTGGTGTGTGTATGTAGTTTGTCTGTATCTGAGTCTGTGTGTGTGTGTGTGTGGTGTGTCTGAGACTGTGTGTGTGTGTGTGTGTGTGTGTGTGTGTGTGTGTGATGTGTCTGTGTGAGTGTGTCTGTCTGTGGCATGTGTGGTGTGTCTATCTAGTTTGCCATGGTGCACAACGAAAACACAGTGCACACAGGACAACTTTCAGGAGCCATTTTTTTCCATCTCCCTTGTTAAGGCAGGGTCTCTTGTTTCTGCACTTTGTACTCCAAACTCAGCTAGCCTTCCTAGCTGCCAGGTGCTTGTCTCCTGTCTGTGCCTCCCATTGAACCCTGTACTGGGCATACAGGTATTTGCCACCGCACCCAACGTTTTACATGGGTTCCTGGTATTGAACCCAGGTTACCAGGCTGATGGGGCAAGCATGTTGACTCCACATTCACAAACTGAAATTTCACTAGTCCTCACTAGTCACTATTCCACTAGTCCTCACTAGTCCAAAACAGCATTCTTTACTATCTTCTCGACACAACTGAGTACAGGCCTGAGTCAAGGCAGTGACACCTGTGACAGATGCCCACTGCAGTCACACCACAGCCTGCCCTCCCCTCACATGCCTGAGTAGTGTCTTCTGACTACCCCGAGCAAAGTCAAGTCCACACACCTCATGATGACACCATTCCACTAGGCTGCCACAGAGCACCAGAAACAGGCACCTCTAAATCCTCGTCCTTAAATCCTTAAAGCATCAGAACCCTCGGCCACACAGCTACCTGGAATGGTAGCTGTCAGTGAGCCATACTCTTTCTACAACAGAGAACCTACTGTTTGGGAACTAGAGCAGAAAAACTAGATTCCACGTCTCCTAACTCCCAGTGGAATGCTCTTCTCTTTGAGCAAGGCAACAAGAAACATGAGGCTTTAAAGGAAGGATTCTTCTCCAAATCCAGAATCTTGGCAGTCACCACGGCTTCCCTGGAAAAGTACTCCAGCGGGATGGGGTAGAGAAGCCAAAAGCAAAATAACACTGCAGAAAGAAACCCCGCTCAGAGGCTCTGTGGACAAGGGAGAGCGAGGAGGGGAAGAAAAGAGGCCAAATGACAGAATCTGAGGCCCAGCTGTGGAACTGGCCAGCAGGAGTGAGCTTGCCTGGGAGCAGCAGGGGAAACATTTCCCAGACCATGCAGATGCTACAGTTGGAAAGCAGGATGCGCAAGCACCCCTCCCCGGGGCCAGCACCTCTCCCTCATTCCCACAGCACTCACACATCCAGAGGTAGTAGAGGCGCTTGGTCAAGCTGAGATGCTGAGGAGGGATGTCTGCCTCGAAGTCTTGGTAGAAACATGGCTTCAGCGGGATGAATTTGGGCAATGGTGGGAAGTTGTTCACTTTCTCTGTGGGCGAGATACACTGCAGGGCATCACCTTGGATGTCTCTTCTGGCCCTCCCTTCTTGGTCCTATAGGTTCTATATGCCGCTCCCCCCCCCCCCCCCCCCCCCATAGATCCTATATACTCCAGACCCTGCACCCTGGCTCTGCTTTGCCATCCCCACCCAACTGTCTATTTCCTGAATCTGCCAAGATGGTCCCAAAGAAATCAAAGATGCTAAAACAGCATCTCTCAAAAGAACACAAAAATGAATAAAAGCTGCCATTACGGTGAGGTGCTCTCCACACAGAGAGCAAGTTCCACGGCAAGAATGAGAGTCTGGAGATGTGGGTCCTAGCCTCTACTCCATCATTCAATTCACTGGCCCTCTCTAGACCTCAGGTATTCAGTGGAGTGGAATCTGGGCTACATGGTCCTTAAAGTTCCCTCCAGCTTTGACACTACGGACCTCTGGGCCTTTAGAAACCAGAGGGAAAAGTCTGAGTACAATGGTAATACCAGGGACAGGGATAGGCCACCCATGCTGCCACTTTGTCAGCTGGAAGGTAAGACAGGCCATCAAGATGCTCAACTCAGATCCCCAGGCTCAAAATCTGAAACAGGACTAGATGGTGCCATGAAGTTCTCAGATAGCCAAGCCACAACGGGGGACAAGAGTGCATACAGAAAGAGCAGGCCTCTGACAAGGGCCAGCTACTTGACACTTTTTTTCCATGTCTACCCCACATGACCCACTTCTCCTTACCCGCCATGATGGACCAGCCAGCCCAGAAGCCTGCTCACACCTCTTTGTCCTGAACTGGAAGGAAAGAAAAACTAGATAAGAATGAGGATCAGAACACCGTCTAACGGAGCTCCCCTCCACACTTCAGCTGTGCGTCACGCTCTCTGAGGCAGGGCAGGCTCCCACTCCAACTGTGGCATGAACCCAAATGGGGCAGGCTCTTCACCTTGAGGAGCCACCACAGCATCATCCACAGCCTTCCAGCTGTTTCCACCACGCTAGTTAGTTTTAAATGTCACCTTGTCACAATCTAGAATCACCTGAGAAGACAGCTCCAATTGAGAAGTTGCCTAGATCAAGTTGGTCTACAGGCATGTCTGTGGGGGACTGTCTTGACTGTTAATTAATGTGGGAAGACCCAGAACACTGCTGGAGGCATCATTCCCTGGGCAGGTGATCCTGGACTGTATAAGTGACGAAAACTCGCTGAACATAAGCTAGTAAGCAAGCAGCATCCATGTGCTTCCTTCTTTCTGCTCTTGACTGTGGATGGTAAACCACCTGTTTAGGATCCTGCTTGACTGTGGATGGTAAAGTAGCTGTCTAAGATCCTGCTTGAGTGTAGATGGTAAGTAACTAGCTGTTTAAGATCCTGCTTGA